>WHUY01000231.1:0-30914 GCA_015179035.1 Tirmania nivea
CTTTCTGCAGCCTCGGTTGCAATAATGAGGATATTCTCGCTACCCTGAAATCTAACAAACTTGCTAAAGAAATTATTCTTGCTCTTGAGACAAAAATCAAAAAACACTCTATGGTCCCTTTATCCAAATGCAAGATCTCCGATGGACTTATTCTCATCAACGATCTTGTCTATGTTCCCAACTCACCAGATATTCATCTCCGAATCCTTTGCAACTATCACGATCATCCCGCTGCTAGACATCCTGGTCTCACGGCAACCTATGAACTTGTTTTACGAGACTATTGGTGGCTAAAATGCGCCAAACTATCACTCAATACATCCGAAACTACGATACATATGCTCAGATTAAGCCTGCTTACCATGCCCCTTATGGCCTCCTGAAACCCATGCAAGTCCCCTTTCAGAAATGGTCATCCGTTTCCCTTGACTTTGTCATAGGACTCCCTATCTCTAAAGGATTTGATACCTTACTCGTAGTAGTTGATCGACTTTCCAAGATGGCTCACTATATTCCTACTACAACTAATATCACTTCCAAACAGATTGCCAAGTTCTTCTTTCATAATATCTTCTGACTTCATGGAATTCCTGATTCAATCGTCTCTGACCGTGGTACCCAATTTGTCTCCGAATTCATTCATTCCCTCATATCACTTATTAGTATTCATCAAAAAGTTTCTACTACCTTCCACCCCCAAACTGATGGCCAAACTGAGAGAATTAATGCAATTGTGGAACAATATTTACGAGCTTAGTGTAATTACCAACAAGATAACTGGTCTAAACTAATCACTATGGCCAAATTCTCATACAACAACACCCTGTCTATCACCCTTGGCATCACGCCCTTTCAAGCTATGTATGGCGAGAACCCTCGCTATCAGATCAACCCGAACCCTGCAGTAAAACTCCCAGCATCCGCTGTCATTAAAGAATATGCAGACCATCTTGCAGAACTCGATGCTCATCTCAGATCCGAAATAATCTGGGCCCAGGCAACTTACTCAGAACAAGCTAATAAGTCTCGCATTCTCTCATCTAAGCTGGATATCAGTGATGAAGTATAGCTCCTCCGCCGGCATGTCAAGACAACACGCCCCTCAACTAAGTTGGATTTCAAGAAACTCGATAAGTTTCGAATTATCCAGAAGATCTCGTCTCATGCTTATAAGCTTGATCTCCCTGTCTCGATGAAAATCCACTCTGTTTTCCATGTTTTGCTCCTTGAACCCACCTCCACGGACTCCCTGCCTGGCCAAACTCAGCCACCCCCACCCCCTGTTATCATTGAAGACAAACTCAAGTGGGAAGTCGACGAAATAGTCGACTCGCGCTTCCGAGGTTGATCCCTTAAATATCTCGCCCAATGGGTAGGTTACAATGAACTTACCTAGGAACCCACTGCCTTGTTTTTGAATGCACCTAGCACTATGAAAAAGTTTCATGCTTCATACCCCTTAAAACCCCGACCTCGAACTCTACCAAAATAAGTAGAACCAAATACCTAGATTATGACTCACAAGAGCTCGTCCTTAGAGAGGGGGCTACTGTTACAAACCTGACCTTGTCAATCCCCAGCCCCTGTCGCATATCGGCAACCTGCATACTTGCTAGCATAAGCACACTAGCCAAGACCCGATTCCCTAGAACCGATGCTTGTCGATCATTCTCGCACCTGATCCCTGTTCTGGACTAGTTCAGCTACTGACTGCATCCCGGAAGTCTAAACTAAGTACTCACTTAACTAGGGAATCGACTAGAATAGTCTAGTCAGATACCCTCACTTCCCTTGAACCACAAGAGTCGTGCCAGTACTGGCACGACTCTTAAATAAGAAATTGATCCTCTTGCACTACCCTTATTCACTATTTTCCTATGCTCCTTCTCATTAGTGTTGAAGAATTTGCACTCCAGGAACCTTATTAGTACGCTTCTCGAGTATTGCTTATGCGTCCTTCTGTTATGACTTGAATTGGGATACTTTGATAGTTGTGCCAGCCAGTGGCACGACTCTCAAGAAGGAAATCGAATTGTCTATAAAAAAGGCTGATTTCTGCTATATATTTCCTTCTTCACGCAACAACTTATTCTCCTCCTTGTACTTAGAAATAATATCCTATTCACCCCCTACTTGAGTGTAGTCCAGACTACCCCGCTCCTCCGTTCCTTGTCGACTCAGATTTCACCCGAGTCTCCTACTACCTCGATCACACACGTAATACCCCTACAAGTATGACGCCTATATAACTGCTCACTAGAGTGCCGGATAAAACACTTCACCTGCATCGCAGGTGATTCTCTGAGAACGATTCGTAACAGTTGATCAGGCCTTGAGATATGAGATTTTTGAGTAGTAGAGATTAACTTTGGATGTTAAAAAAAATGTAATGAATGATACTAGATAGTAGTCATTCAGTACCATTTATATAATCTATATCCGCTAGAACGGATGTATACGTATACCGGTTCTTTTGAAGGATTATCTCAGAAGGGTAGTGGTTGTCAAGTAGGGAGTTCCCTTAGAAACGTTAAATAACAGGTATAATCTTCGTTTAGATTATTTGCTAACTAACTAATCTATAGTCGGTTGTAGTCTGTCTAAGTAGTCTGAGGAGAAGATTCCAAAGGGGAATTCGTGCTCCTTTTATACTCATTCAACAACGTATCTGACAGTTTAGAATACATAGAATATGGCAGTTGCCGCGAGGCAGTGCTACATGAGTTATAGGAAATATGAGTTATAGGAAATATGAGTTATAGGAAATACATAAGTCATAGGAAACATAAGTTATAGGAAATACATGAGTCATAGGAATGGGGCTATACTAGGGCTGTGCTATATCCTCGAGGGTGTATACGAGCCGGCCAGTTCCACTGAGTAACTAACTACCAGATTTGGCAGTTATGGAGTAATAACAGATATAGAAAATACAAGATAAAAAATAATAAGAAATAATATCTCTTATTACAATAAGTTAATGAACTCCTCAGGGATCATTGACCTTACGGTAAGGTCAGGTATAAGAGAAAAGGGTGAGATGGAAGGTGAGTATAGAGACTTTGGATTTAACGTTAATGAAGAAGATATTTATGAGTTTTGTGGTAAAAGTTTGTTTTTTAACATTTTAAATGAATCGGATTAAGCAGCAAGAAAGAGAGAATGTTTGAAAGTGAGAAGTTATATGTTGTATAAAAGAAAAGCAGACAAGATAAGACTAGTAAATAAACCTCATGTAGACGGAGAAAAACTGGCTGGCGATAAGGATTGGCGAGAGAAACACCTTAAGTGGAAACGATCTTTGTTTGACAGTCGTGCCGATACTGGCATGACTCTCGATTCTCAAGTCAATCCTATCTTATATTGAGATAGCTGGCTCATACCGAAGTTTTCTGATGTTCTGAAGGGCTTGCGATTGACAAAGGAAAGGATATCACGCCTTCAAATTGGGGACAGTATCTTGGTGCAAAAAAGAGAGGTTTTACTGGAGGTCTTGTTCAAGAGAGAAGCAGCGATAGTATTTGATTTTACTCAAAAAGGAGTTTTCATGGAAGAGGTTGAATCCTCGCATCACATACTGACTGTTCCATATAAGCCATGGCAAGTTCCAGGATTTCGTGTGCCCAGGGCATTACTTCCAGAAGTAGTCAAGATCTGTGAAGACAAGATGAGCTGCAGTGCCTTAAAGTACAGTTTTGGCCTATACTGAAATGCATGGTTTTTGGTGAAGAAGAAAATCGGGAGGTAATAACTAATTAATGCCACAATTTATCTAAATATGGTTATGATTAAAGATACATCTCTACTACCCAATATTGATGAATTTAGTGAAGACTTTTCATGGTACCCTTTAGTTTTGTTAATGGATTTATTTTTAGGTTATAATCAGTGTGTATTAGCTAAAGAGTCTCATGATTTAATTGCTTTTATGACGCCTTTTAGATTATTATATATGACAACTTTGCTGCAAGGGTATACCAATGGAGTTCAAGTATTTGATCGAGTTATTCATAAGGCTATTAAGGTGGAAATTAGGTGTGAGCTAGCAGTACCATTCGTTGATGATATTGCATTAAAAGCTGGTTCGCGGAGTAAATATTTATTAGAAGATGGGACTTTTGAAGAAATTATTCCTAGTATTAGGCGATTTGTGTTAGAGGCAATTTATGCTATTGATCAGATATTAGCAGATCTTGAGAGAGCAGAAGCTACCATAGCTGGAGAAAAAAGTGAGTTTTTAAAGGACAGACTAAAGCTTATCTCCTTTATCTATGGGTTTGAAGGCAGGACTCCAATTTAAGAAAAAGTCCGCAAGATTATAGATTGGCCTCCATGTTGAAATGAAACTGAGATTAAAGCATTTTTAGGAACTTATGTATATTATAGAATTTGGGTTGATAAGTTTGCGTAGATAGTGGAACCTCTATATAGGCTGACGAGAAGCAAGGAGGAATTTATCTAGGGGCAAGAGCAAAAGAAAGTAATAAAGATGCTAAAAGAGAAATTAACAAGTCCTCCAGCATTGAAGCTAATTAATTATAAGCCTGGGTAAGGCAGAATCATTCTTTCGGTCGACTTCTTATTGTTAGGATAGGGAGCTATTCTCCAACAAGCTGAAGTGGGAGATAAGCGGAAAAGGTATCCCTCGAAGTATGAAAACGGAGTCTAGAAGGAAGCAGAGAAGGGATATGACTCGAGAAAGCTAGAATGCTATGGGTTACTAAAAGTATTGAAGAAAACATATAACTATCTCTACGGTGTATAATTTCTGGTTGAAATAGATGTACAGATGTTAGTGCATCAGCTCAATCAACCTATGTCAGATTTACCTAGCTCGGTCATTAATAGGTAGCTAGCATGGATACGACTATTCGATTTCGATATGAAGCATGTATCTGGGATAAAGCATAGAGGACCTGATGGCTTATCACAGAGGGAAAGGAGAAAGAATTCTCTAGAGGAGATGGTCCCTGAAGAGTTTGATAGTACTCTTAATGCCAACTTAGAAGCTATAAATACATAACTTGTTCACTTGGAAGGATCACTAACATATATATTACTACCACAAGTCTTAACAATAGAAGTGGAATAGTATGGTGACATTATTGCCTATCTTACTACAATACACCGACTACAGGATATTTCAGATAAGGAGTTTCAGAAGATTAGGTACCAAGCAATATGGTATTTGATTCGAGATAGACATTTGTACCGACATATGAAAAGGAATCTTCCGTCAGTATAAGTAATTTGGGAAGAAAGAGAAAAACAACAAATTCTGCGGAAATTACATAATGAGAGTGGATATCGAGGAAGAATTGGAACATACGAAAAGGTTAAACTACAATATTGGTAGGCAAATCTATATCAAGATATACGAGACTATGTTCGGACATACGATAGGTATTAGTATAGACAACTGAATCAGTTTAACAAAGAATTATACCCGACACTCTATAGTGCAATATGGAGAAAGGTAGGACTGGATATTATCTACATGCCCAAAGACGCTGGATGTGGATATATTATTATTATATAAGATGATTTAACTGGATGGATAGAAGAGAAGGCAATTCAAAGTGCAAACACTAAAATAGTAGCAGCCTTTATGTTAGAATGAATTATCCGATTCAGAGTACCTGTGCAAATTATGTATGATAATGGTTCTGAAAATAAAGGTGAAGTGTAGGAAATCCTTTATCAGTTTAATATTATTAACATAGCTATTGTAGCTTATCATCCACAATCAAATGCACTGGTTGAATGAGGACACCAGTAGATTATTGATGCACTCACTAAACTTAATAAGAATTGGACAAAAAATTTGCTATTTGTGTTGTAGGCTAATCATATAACCACTCGTATTTCTACTAGCTACTCACCTTTTATACTTGTCTTTGGCTAGGAATATATTCTACCGATTGAGCTCACAGCTGTGTCATGGGTGATGGTAGACTGGAATCATATTGGAACAAGGGAACAGCTATTAGCAACTTGTACTAAGCAGCTAGAAAAAAGGAAGGAGAATTTGGATATTGCTGCAGAAAGAATAGTTGCAAATCGACAAGCTAATAAAGAATTCTTTGATCACAATCGACAGTAAAGAACGGAGGAACTAGATATTGGGGACTTAGTTTTGCTATATAATTCGGTACTAACAAAGCAGTAGTCTAAGAAGTTGGACAATCGATGGTTGGGTCTATATTGAATCAGGGAATTGCGTAGAGATCGGGGTACCTATATATTAGAAGAACTAGATGGTACCCAAATGAAGCTACCATACCCAGAAGAAAGGCTGAAGAGGTTTTACCTGCAAACTGGGGTAGATTGTGAAGAATATGGGCCACCACAGGAAGAAGTAGATAATGGAGATGAAATGCAAGAATGAATTTATTCTTGCAGATTGCTTCAATTATATTCTTTTGGGTCAAGTATGCATGACCCAGATAATAAACCCTTTGTTGGCCACGGCCTTGTTTGATATAAAAGGAGGGATAGCAGCTGCTATATTCTAGCACAATTAGAATACCAGAAGGACTTACTACAATTACTACTACTATGACTACTACTACTAACCATTCAATTACTTCCCGCATATCAATATCGTACTAATAGCAGGATCATTAGAAGTATCGCAATCAGGCTCAGGAGTAACGAAGGGGGAAGTAATGCCTTCTGCAATAATACCGACTCGTTCAATATCATCACCTCAGATGACACAAGAGATATAGTCTGTGACACGATGTATACGGACCCTTGCAGAAAGAATTCTAGATAGAAACCTTGACCGAACAGAGATTAAGGAAAAATTTATCGATCTTATGGCTAACGAGGACTATGTCAAAACACAATTCACTGGAATTTTGTCCTCGATCCCAAGTACCAAGAACCAATGGAGATTTCTTAAGTGTATCGGTTGGATGATTTGGGAAGCTAGGGAAAAAGTCAGAGCACTAGCTGACGCTTAAGTACAAATCATTGAGCAGGCTACAGATAGTGAGTTGGTATCCTGGGGAGTAACAAGAGAGGAAGCCAAGGATAAGGTTCGATATGATGAGCTTGAACGACTGGGGAGAATTTACAAGTCCGCTATTATAAAATGGCAAAACAACAACATTATAACCGAGAAGTATTGGGGCCCCAGTTGGATAAAGAATTTCAGGGAAGTATACCCACCTTAGCCTTCTATTGAATTCACTAGGATGTGTGCACGGGTTTCTGCGGTACTTTCCTTCGATAAGGGCCTCAACTTACTGATGGACATCCTCCCACGCCTCCGTACAGAGATCCAAGCGTGCATTGATATGGACAAGATGAACAAGGAACGATAGGTGATGGTAGAGGATCTCAAGTGGGTACTCGAGTAGGATGATCTCCCACCAAACCTCCCTTTTGACGAACGCAAATATTATCCTGAGTATAATGCTCTTATAGTCTAAGTTAGACAGAAGATAGGAGGAGAAAATGTAGTGTCAATGTTAGTGAATGTGGAGGCAAGGGAATGAGACGGGAGACTCTTGAAGGACGATGAAGTAGCTGCAGGCAGCACTTCAATGAGAAACCGCCTTCACTTATCACCATCACCACTACCACCAAGAAGATCAGCAAGGGTCACACAAGCAAAGGCGCATGCTATTGGACTAGCAAAAAGGCAAAGGATAAGGTCATTAGCTTTAGACCTCAATATTCTGGCCTACTACCGATATCACATCGAATGCATGAATGATACCTACTATGATAGTAAAATTCTCAATCTCCTAGACAATCTAACTCCAGAGAAATATGTCAAGCTAGAGCCCATAAGTAGTGAAGGATCTAATGGTAGAAGACAAAATCCGAGACCTCCTATATAAATGGGAGGGGATAGATGAGGACAGTTACGAAATCCTGCCAGATGCTAGGATAATTCACCGCCTCAACATAGTGTTAAATGGCGAGTGCCTTATGGTTCGTCCAGTTCCCCAAAATACAATACCGCTACCCGTATTGACAAAACTCCACATGATGTCACCAGAAGAGTATGAAGAAGAGGATGATAATGAAGAAGAGGAAGAAGAGGAAAATAATGAGGAGAAGGACTAGGTTTACCTTCTTTCGGTTTTTTCTTTTATTTTCTTATGTGTATAGTACTAGTAGGATACAATTTGGGTTTTTTCTTTCATCTTATATTCAAGTAGTTATTAGGTTTTACTTATAGTTCTTATGGGTTACAATGCATTGTTTTTATTCTTTTTTCAATTTCCTTTTTGTTTTTATAAATATAGAAATAAAGTGAGTTAACGAGAACATTAACTTTTCAAAGGGGGGACAGATGTAAGGGGAATACTATTTTTACATGAACTAGGTTTAGTCATTTTGTGCATTTTGGGTTAATTTTATACTTATACATAATTATGCTTGTATACGAGTTGTTCATTTATAGGACTCACAAGAGTCGTACCAGTTTTGGCATAACTGTCATGTGAGAAAGGGTCTTCATGATATGCAATGATCTTTGCGCTTTGGACCAGCAAGAGTTATACCAGTTCTGACATGACTATCAACTGTCATATGGGTCTTATATGCAGCTTAGTTGCGATTCTCGGCAGAAAAGTTCTGACAGAAAAGTTCTAGCAGGTTCGAGAGTTGTCTAGGTGTTCGCTAACTAATCTAGATATTTGCCGACTGATCTAGATGTTTGCCAACTATTGTCAGTCTAACAAAATGGATATGGGACCCATGAGAGTTGTACCAGTATCAGCACGACTATTAGTTTGACAGAAGGTTTTAGTGCTGTTTGTTCATTTAAAAGTACTTCATATATTATTGTTGGAAAAGGAATTTGCAGACTTCAGCTTGAATGGAAATACTTTGTATGTATTGGCACATACATATGATTGAGAAATAGACTATTATGGTTTTTATCTTCTTCATATATCGTCGACTCTATTATTATTCTCTCCCTCTCACTCTTACTGGTCTTCTCACTGGTCATACAGTGTATGTCCTCTTCGTTAGGTTAGGAATACCTTCATATTACTATATAACTATATACTATATATTAAACCAGACTAAGTCTCCTTTCTTGAGTATTAGAACTAGGTATTACTACCTATTCACCTGTTTTTCTTGTCTTACTTATACTCTAGTTATTTTGGCTTATAGGTAGGTAGTTAGATCTTTGATCTTAGCAGCTAGTTAGGTAGTATTTCACTCTTCGGGTTTATGGAGTAGCTTATTCGACAGCTCAGCTTGCTAAAGTAGATCATAGCTATAATTAGCAAAGAATAGATATATACCTATAGTTTCTAATGTATAGGTATTTAAGGTGAATTCAGCCAGGTGCAACTACTCCTTCTAGTTATCCTAAAGGTAATTAATATAGACTTACAAATATTGCTTAAGGATGGTATGAATTCATTCTATTTAACCATCAGTATAAGGATAGAATAGAGAGAAAAGAAGTCACTTCATTTTAAAAATATAGCATAGGGCTCACTAAAACTTAGCTATAAACTGGGCTTTATAGTCTAAGGTAATAGTTTATAGTAGGCTATAGAGGCAGAAGATATATCATATAAAAAGGGTCACTAACTACTTTATTATTATTATATTGTAATAGGGTATAAAATAATATATTTTTATTAGCTAATAAATAACTACTAGGATTACATTATACCTATTGCACTATAGTAGCCTTGTAATAAAATCTATCAATATATCTTGCCATACTTTCTGTAGTATTAGTAACAACCATAATATACTAAAAAGGGCATGCTATGAAGTCCATAATTATTAATAAGTATGGTAGTTGTAAATAAATTAATCTACCTTTTTATATATACTTGGCCAATAATATTGCCATAACAATAGTTTGAGTATTTTAGATCATTCTAGGTAGCTAGTAGCTGGAAAGTTATAGTAGTCTTATATTAGCTATAGCTTCAAAGAGATATAATTTAGTATATAGACTCTTCCTTAGTATCATAGTCTTCTATAATCTTCTCAGTATTCTGCCAGTAATATATCCCTTAATTTAGTTTTTTCTTTTTGTAGTTTAGTCAGCACTATTCAAAGTAGCAGGTTAGCTTTGTATCTATGAGTAAATAGATCTTTTAGACTCGGTTCGAGTTCTTCCCTAATCATAGTTATATTTAATGCTAGGTTATAGGATTTTAATACAATTTGATTCTAAAACTATATATGCTTATTCTCATAGTTAGGGAGGTTATATGATAGATGAGTGAGAGCATCTAGTTTGCCATTTGTTTTATTCAAATGATAAGTGATAGTGAAGTTAAAATAAGATAGGTATTTAAACTAATAAGCTTGTTAGCAGTTGAGAAGTTTAGTAGATATAAAGTATTTAAGGTTATGGTAGTCAGAAAGGACTATGATTAAATAGGGACTAGATTCGAGTTCGACATGCCATTCTTCAAAGTAGCAGATAATAGCTATCAATTCTTTATTATATATCTCATAGTTATATTCAGTAGGAGAATACTTCTTAGAATAGTAGGCTATGGGGTGTAAGATATACTAATCATCATATTGGGAGAGTACACTAGTAGATATATCATCCAATGTATCTGTTTCGATAAGGATTTAATGATCAAGATTAAAGTATTGAAGAATAGAGGCAGAGGTAAATATATGTTTTAATCATTGGAAAGCTGTCTCATAGTAAGAGTCTCAGTACCAAGAGGTATCTTTGTATATTAGGTGAATGAGTGGAGTAACAATATTAGAGAAATCTTTAATAAAATAGTAGTAAAAATTAGCAAAACCTAAAAATATATGAATATTATGAAGATTAGTTGATGATTCCCATTTAGTAATAGCCTTAATATTAGCAGAATCTATTTATACTCTATTTACTAATATTATTATACCTAAATAGTGACTTTAGTTTAGTAGAATTCATACTTTTCAGGGTTAAGATAAAGATTGACTTTATATAGTGTATAGAGGACTTAGGATATATAGGTATAATATTCATATAAGGTATCACTATAAATAAGAATATCATTAAAGTAAGCAATATAGAAATTACTAAGAAAAGGATGAAAAATATTATTAATAAAGTGCTATAAGTAAACAGGTATATTAGTAAGACTAAAGAATATAACTAAAGATTCAAAGAAGCTATAATGAGTGTGAAATACTATTTTCCATTCTTTCCCTTCGGTCATATGTAAAAGGTTATATATTCTTTAAATATCCAATATTATATAGTATCTGGCTTTAGATAATCGTATTAAGATTTTATGAATAAGAGGTAGGGGATAATAATTTTTTATAGTTCTGTCATTAAGTCTACAATAATCAATATATAAGTGTAAAGAACTATTTTTCTTCTTAATGAAGAGGATTAAAGCTCCTATAGGGGAAGAGGATACTTAGATGAAGCCTTTAGATAGGTTATTATCTATCCATACTTTTAAAGCTTCTAGTTTAAATTGCGATAGGGAGTATAATAGTCTAAATAGAGGAGTGAATCTCTATCTAAGTAGGATTGTATAGTCATAAGAGCAATAAGGTAGCAAGATATCAGAAATAATCTTTTTGAAGAGAGGGAGGTATTCATAGTATTCTTTAGGTACCATCTCTTTGATTTTCTTATCCTTAGTTACTAGTTAGTATTTTAGTTTTGTAAAGGCTGTATTAAGCTTGTAGATGGTAAATTTAAAGGCTATATCTATTTTTTTCTTTTTTTTAGCTAGGTAGCAAAAGGTTTAGCCAGTAATTATGGTAATCTAGAGGTGTTCTGGGATTGGAATGGAGATACTACTAATAGAGCAAAGTTTATGACAATAGTATTACAAGTAATAATTAGAATCAAATATAAAGATGTTCTTAGTAAAGTGGATATTAATATTATAGTATCGTAATTATGGAATTCCTAGTATAATAAGATAATATCCAAGTTTAATAATAAATAGGATCAATAGTTCTTTATGTTATCCAATTATCATTACTACTCTAATGATGTAAGTAATAGTTTCTAATTCAATTAGTTACCTATTAATAACTTCAAGTGTATATAGTTGCTATAGTTTATATAGGAGTAGTTAGTAATAGCATATAAATTCCTTATTTATAAATATATATCTGGTTGTTCTATAGTCTAAGAAGGCATAAGTTAGAATTAGAGAACCACTATTATTATTATTCAATTCACAAGTAACTATAAAATGATTATTATCTAACTTTTCTACTATAATACACTGCAATAATGAACTTAAAATATATAAAAGGAATGAAGACTTAGTTGGCTTTACTCCAGTGCCACCTTACTGAGATGAGGCTATTCTTTTAATACTAATATAGAAGATTCTTTCCCTTTGGTTAAGAGAACTATGATAGTCTTAGAGGCTTGGAAAGAAGCTATTAGGCCTATAAGCAAGTTTTCATACTATGTCCTAATCTTCTATAATAGTAATAATGCCTTTTTATTATTTGTTTTACTTATTCCTCTAATAAGATCTTCTTATGTCTGGTTGATAGGTCTATCAGTATAGGTTGAATACTAGTAGCTATAGTAGGTATAAAGGGTGTAGGAGTAGTGAGTATTATTATTATAGTGGTATGGGATATGAAGCAAGTAAGTAATAAAGCTTAAGTCCCTAACTAAGTTTACAAAACCCAACACTTTATATCTAAATGATTGCAAGTGGTTATGAACTCATCAAAGGTAGCAGACTTTAGATAGATAAGAAGAAAGTCTTATTGTAAGTAGTAGGAAAGGCCACATTTGAGGGTAGATAACTTTATATTCTTATTCTAGGTAACTTCTATAGTATACTTCTAGAATTTAGCGAAATAAGAGATAAAATCTCTGGTATTTTGTAAGATTATAGTAAGCTTATATTTTGTATCCCTGACTCTATTAGAGTTGCCGAATACATTCTCAAGAATAGTAATGAAAATAGTGAGGTTAACAAGGTTGACTAGATCTTCCTATATATATAGTATAGTTTGATTAAGTGCCTTATCTGCTAAATAGTTAATAGCTAAACATAGCTTTACCTGCTTATCACTATATATGCCTTCTTTTAGGTACAGCGAGATAAAGAAGAGATATAACTTAACTCGATCTTTACTTATAAATTTCATAGGGTTTGGAATCTTTTCACTTCAACCTTTTGTAGGGCCATCTTAAGTAAGATGCAAATTGATAGCTTGCATATTAGCGAGTTGTATATGAAGATCATTAATAGCTATTTTTTGAACCTCTACCATCTCCTTAGCTTCTTCTAAAACTCTACTTTAGTCTACTACCTAGATTCTACTAGTAGCAGGTCATTTACTAAGGTGGTATTATAAGTCTTTAATCTAGGCTTATATGATGACAATCTCTTTTTAATAGTCTAGTAAGGCTATTAAAAAGTCCAAGAGTCTAATAGTATTATTAATAATAGTAGTATAATCATTATTCAAAGAAGTGAGCTTAGCTTGAAATTTTACTAAGAGGTTAATAACCTCTATAGGGAGCTTAATGATAGGCTAATAGGTCATAAACATTGTGGCTATAGTAATTATACTCAGTAGAGTAATGTATATATGCAATATAGTATAATAGCTATAACTATGAGTATGATTCTAAGGAGCATACATAGTAAAGACTGAGAGTAAAAGGTAGTATTTGCATTCAAAGGTAGATATAAGACATTGTATAAAGAAGAAGAAGAAAAAGAGAAAAAAAGATTGCTCAATCATAATAAGCTTAAATTCTAAACAACATTTGCTTATAGTTTCTATAGTATTCTATTACTAACTAGCTTTTATGGTATTCTATTACTAACTATCCTATCACTAACTAATTATTATGTGGTAAGCCTAATACAGAATATAATAGAACATACTAACTATTAGAACTTTTAAAGCATTCTATCATCAACTAATTATCATATTCGTAAGCTACTACATATATAATAACTCATCATTAGTCTAAACAATAACTATTACAGGGAGTATTAGAGTAATGTTATCATGTATTATAATATAAATATATAACTACCTAAATTAGCTAATATAGTAACTATGGAATATTATTAAATATAGAACTACTTAAACTAGTTAATTTAATAACTATGAGCTATTATTAACTATAGAGCTATCTAAATTAGCTAATATAATCATAACTAGATATTACTAAATATATAATTATATAAATAAATTATAATAGTAATTACTAGATATTATTAAATTAGATAATATAGTAACTACTAGATATAACTAAATATGGAGCTACCTAAATAAAATAACTTAGTAACTATTAAATATTACTAAATATATAATTATATAAACTAATTAATATAATAACTACTAGATAGTACTAAATATAGAGCTATAAGTATAAGCTGATATATTGATTACTAAATATTACAAAATTTAGAAATATCTATATTAAGTAATATAACAACTATTAGATATTATTAAAGTTAGAGTAATATAAATTAGTTAATATTATAACTACTGAATATAATTAAATAAACTAATATAGTAACTATTTGATTAGAGAGTATTTAAATTAACTAATATAAAAACTATTAGATTATAAAAGTATAGTTTTTATCTATATTTAGAGTCTACAACTATATTATTTTCACCTATATTCAGAGACTATAATTCTATAGTTTTTATATATATTAAGAGACTAATTTCTATATCTAAGTATATATACCTTTATTTTTTATTTATTTCCTAATATAATTATTTTTTCTTCTATACTAGATTTTATTAAAAGTTATAGGACCTTTAATTAACTTCTTCTATAAACTAGAAGCTAGTAGTAGATAAGATCTATAATTTTAGTTTACAGTAGCTAATAATAGAATATAATAGTAAAAAACTAGTAATATAGTATAGTCAATTCTTATTTCTAAAGTATAGTTACTTAAAACTTAGAGATTTTTTCTAGTTCATAGAACTTAAGACTACTAATAGTATAAATAGATTTCTATACTTTTTTATACTATACTATAAAGTTTATTAGTATTTGTTATAAAAGATGTTATTTTTTATTATTTTAATTATCTTGTATTTTCTATATCTATTATTATTTTACAACTGCTGAATCTAGTAGGTAGTTATTCAGTAGAATTTACAATTTTATATTCATCTTCAAGAGTATTACATAATCTCAGTATAGCCTTATATTTTATATAACTTATATATTTCTTATGATTCATATATTTCTTATGACTTATATATTTTCTATGACTTATATATTTCCTATGACTTATATATTTCTTATAACTTATATTTTTTTATAATTCATATAGCATTACCCTAATAGTAAGTAATGTACTTCATATATTCTGATTTGTCAGATATATTATTGAACAAGTATAAAAGGAGTATGAATTCCTGTTTGGAATCTTCTCTTTAAACTACATAAATATAAACAATAATCTATAATAGATCAGTTAGTTAGTAAAATAATCTAAGTAGAGATTATACCTATTAATTAATATTTCTAATAAAACTTCCTACTTAATGATAACTACCTTTCTAAGGTAATCCTTCAGTAGAACTAGTATATACAAATATCTGTTTTAGTAGATATAGATTATATAAATTGTACTAAATAACTACTATCTAATATTATTCATTATATTTTTTTTAATAATTAAAGTTAATCTTTACTATTCATAAGCTTTTATTCTAAGGCTTGATTAACCTTGACGATATTCTTTTATACTTTTTAATATAATATATCTTGAATATAACAATAATATTATAAATTTAGCTAGCTATAATAACAACTAATAAGATATTAGACTCTTAACTACAGTATAATCACAAGACTTAGAATTAAGTTAAGCAAAGCTCTAATAGGTAGTAGTTCTCTATATAAAAGTATCTCACTCCTATTCAAGATACTTTTCCTAGTACTCTTAATAAATCTACTTGTATCCTTAGCAATCCTTAATACTATACTAGAAACAAAAAACATAGTATATTATTAAAAAACTAGTACTATAGGTCCTAAGAAGAATTAGCATAATAAAAAAATAATCCTCATCCTATAGCTTACAAATTACTTTCTCTATACTAGACTATACTTTAAAGAAAGTATTATCTTCACTCGAGGTAACACTAGATCCAAATATCCTAATGAATATCTTAATACCTTCAGTATCTATTTCAATATTATAATTAGAAAATGAAATACTCTTACTAGACAACTCAGATATAGTAGACAAATTAGATTTGTAAAAGGTATTTAGACTCTACTAAGCTATTATACTATCATTACTATTAACCAAGGCAATATTATCTTTAGTTAAGCAGATATTTAATAAATCTTTTTCAATAATACTCTCAGAACAATAAGGTACTAAAGTAGAAAAGTAACTTAAAGATTAAATTTGTCAATCTAATCTAACAAGTATATTACCTACTATGTACTGCTGAGTAGTATATACTACAGCTATATCTATGCTTATATGTACTTCTTAGAGTTACATCTATAGTCTATACTATGTTATTACTGTTATATTATGTTATGTTTCTACTACCCTACTGAGTGTAACAATATAGCTAATAGATCTATATTACTACCATCATTTGTCTACTTTGACAGAAACTTTCATTATACTATATCTATGTCACATCTTACTGTTACTTGAGCTATCTTAGTAATAGAGATAGTCAGCCTGATACAGTAATAAAAAGGTCAGAAGACCTTCCTCAAAAAAGGGAATAAACTTATAGTATCAGCAAGCTGTATCGAAATCTCATAATAGAATATAAGTATATATAGTTGACTAAATATATGTTAATATACCTATAATATTTGTCTTCTTAGTGTCAATATTAAGATATTCTTTGGTTACCTCCTTATGCTTTCCTACTCATTACCTGTTTTTCTTTTTAGTACTAAAGTTAAGATATTCTTCGGCAACCTCATTATGCTTTCCTATGTATTACATTATCTATGTTATACATATCCTTGTATATTTATCTTCTTAGTACTAATATTTATATATTCTTTAGTGACTTCCTTGTTCTTTCCTAGTTGTTATATATTTGTCTTTTTAGTCCCAAAGTTGAGATATTCAGTAACCTTATTGTACTTTTTCACTTGTCGTATTACATTGAAATATTCTTCTGATGATCTCATACTTTTCTACTTATTGTATATATCTATTATATTTATTATCTTGGTACTGAAGTTGACATATTTTTTGATAACCTCATTGCACTTTTCTGCTTGTTGCATTGTCCATATTAAGTATATTCTTTTCTCCTTATCCTCCTTGGTCATAGTATTCTTATTTTCATTATTCTCATTATTTTCTCTATTCACATTATTATTCATATTCTTTTTGTTCTTCCATTGTTCTCATTTTTACTCATTATTCTTAGCTTTCTTTTTATATGCTATTCTTATGTCATTTTTTTTATTATATTTTCCTTATTATTATCTCTCTTCTTAGGTCTAAGGTTGATACTATCCAATAGCTTGGTCCTTTCCAATAGCGTAGTATTTACTTGAATAACTCACGAGATCGGAACTCTATGATAATATTGATACCTTCCAGCAACCTAGTAAGCCTCTTTAGAGTAACTTATGAGACTGGAACTTATAAAGTATAATGGGGATGCTCTATCATAGCCGTAGAATAAGTAAATAGATATTATTCATAAGTATGAAATAATATTAAACAGTTGCTTCCTATTACTCTATATGATATCTATTAGGATAGAATTCTATCTCTAGTGGGTATAGTTAAATACCTGCTTCAGAATACTAGAGCTTCCTCTAAAAGGCTTTCTATAGGTATAGGTACTAAGTCAATTCTCTTGATCATTGACTGACTAACTACATTGCAGTTAGTTACTCCTACTTACCTTAGCCACTTATGACCTAACTATCTTATCTTTTACTCAATAGTATGTATAGCCTTTCGATCTGAGAAGGTCCTTTACTACCTCTAGTATATTATCTAGTCTCTAGGTAATATTATTACATTACCTATTATTAGATAGCTCGAATAACACTTCCCTCTTTAGTATAATATACTATTAGTACTTGGGGAGCTACCCTACTAGCCCATAGTTTCTTATTCTAAAGGGTATTTTAGGTATGTATTAATATCTATAATACTACTCCTCTTGTAGGCTTCTTGTCCTCGAGAACTTATATACAGGAATTTATTATATATATTTATATCCTAATCTTACTATCCCATATTGCCTTAGAATTCTTCCTATAGAACTCTTTCAAAATCCTTTCTACCATTCCCTTCATATGTTTATAAGGTTCTCATATAATATCTTCGTCAGGGTAACTCATCTATGAAACTAAATATTCTACAGCATGTCCTCTCCTCCAGCCATTCCTCTGACTTTCAACTATTTCCCTAACTACCCAATTCTCTTCTCCTTTTAATAACTTGACTGAAAGGGGTTCGACTCTCCTAGTAGGATCTGTTCTTTGGTGGTAGAGTTTGAGGAGGCTAGTGTGGAATACTAAGTATACTTTCGAATTCGCTAGTAGCTTCAATTTGTAGGTTCGTATTCCTACTAATTGAGTTATTCGTAAGAGACTAATTTTCTTATGATCCAGTTTCCAGCTCAGTTGTTGTATTGTGATATTTTAATTATCGAACATCACTATATCTCCTAATTTAAACTGTAGTTGTTGAACCCTATTAGTATTATGCTATCTAGCTATCCTAACTTTTGCCTTCAGAACCCTCTCTTGTAGCCTTTCCTATATTCCTTTCCAAACTCTTTCCAACAACTGGCTAGCTAGGTTCACGTAAGTCACCTTTCTCTGAAGTTCTTAAGACTACCTCAGTAGAAATCCATAGTTCACTTCAAATAGTAACATTCCTATAGCTTCCGAGGATGCCGAGTTAATAATAAATTCTGCTAAGGGTAGTAACTCTTCCTAATCATCCTACTTCTATAAACAATAGTAGCAGAGGTACTCTTCAAGTATCTGATTCATCCGTTCTGTTTGTCTATCCGTTTCTAGGTGAAAAGTAGTCAAGCATTTACTTATAATTCCCAAACTATCTATCAGTGCTTGCCAGAAGTAGGAAGTAATCTTACTATCTTGGTCTAAGATAATATTGTTAGGAAAGCCATGGTAGTACCAAATATGTGTAAAGAATACTTTAGCGAGGTCTTTTACTATAGTATTAGTGGAGAGAGGTACTAGCTATACTATCTTTAAGAATATATCTACGATTACCTATATCTGCGTATTCCTATTAGACTCAAAAAGTTCAGTAATCCAATCCATCGAGATCAAGGTCCAAGGTCAGTATAGTACTTTTAGTAGTTCTAGTAGTCCATACCTCTTATGCCAACTTGGTTTATCCTACTGGTATGTATCATAGGATCAGATGTAATCACTAATATCCTTCTCAAGCTGAATCTAATAATAATTATATTTGAGCTATTCAAGGGTCTTATGAATACCAAAATATCCTACAATTCGGCTGTTATAGTTGTCTTACAGAATCTTAACTTGGAGGTTCTTATCTTTTAGGATATACTATATACTTTTTCATAATAGAAGGTTATCTTCGACTAAGAAGTTCTTGTTAACCTCCTTAGCTCCTGCTAATACTGCACTTCTTATTGCTATCTAGTTAGCATCCTTCAGCTCCTTTTTCAACAACTCTTCTTTAAATATATTATATAGTCAAACAACTTTTGACGCTGTAATTTAGAGTTATCTAGATTAAAATAGAAGCTATACTGATTGCAAATCCTTACTCCCCTCTTGAGGGTGCAGGTCCTAGTGTCTTGACAATGCATTTGGCTTACCATTCTACTCACTAGGCCTATATTTAATAATAAAATCAAATTCAACCAAAAATTCCGCCCACCATGCCTGCTATTGTATCAATGTCTTCGTATTCATAAAATATTCCAAATTTTTATGATTTGTCTAGACTACTATTTGCTACTAACAAGACTTCATTAGTAGCTCTCACTCCTTAAAAGCTTGTACTATGGCTGTTATTTCCTTATCATGAATATCATAATTCATCTCTACTAGAGAGAACTTTCGAGATAGGAATTCGTATTGATATACTTTCCTATTAGACTGCTTCTGCAACATGATTGCTCTGATAGCATAGTCACTTACATCTGTCTCAATAATAGTTTTGGCTTCTAAATAGAAGTGGACTAGGATTAGGATAATTGTAAATCACCTCTTCAATTCTTCAAAGGCTTATCTACATTTTGCCATCTAATTCTACTAACGATCCTTTTTGGTGAGTTTAATTAAGAAATAAGCGATTTTAGAGAATTTTTCAATAAATCTATAGTAGAAATTGGCAAATTCCAGGAATTCTTATACTTCCTTAACCTTTTATGGTATTTGCCAGTTCTTGACTTCCTTAACCTTTTTATCGGTCATTCAAATTCCTTCTAGTAAGATTCCATATCCTAAGAACTCAACCGAATTCTTGTGAAATTCACTCTTCTGAAGGTTTATCTCTAGATCTACCTTTTTTAGGCTTGATAATACCTCTTTAATAAGCCTGTTGTATTCCTTTTCATCTTTGATGTATATTAGGATATTATCTAAATATACAATAACTCCTTCGTCTAATAGATCATATAGTAAATGATACATCATAGCTTGGAAGGTAGCAAGAGTGTTACATAATCCAAAAGGTATTACTCACCAATAGTATAGTCCAAACCAGGTATGGAATGCTATCATCTCCTTACTTTCTTCTGATATCTATACTAAGTAGTAGCTATTTTTAGGTCGAGCTTAGTAAATAACTTAGTATTATACAACCTCTGTCTTAGCTCAGTTATTAGTGGTAGGGAGTATTGATTTTTCACTGTAACTTTATTGAGTGCTTGGTAATCAATACAAAGACGGTAGGTGCTATTAGTCTTCCGTATTAAGAGGATTGGTACTCTTGCTGATAATTAGGATTTTACAATTTTCTTTACTGCTACCTGATTATCCAACTATATCTTGGGTGCTTTTAGTTCTTACTCAGAGAACGGGTATAGTAGTCCATAAAAAGCTTCCGCTCCAGCTACTAGTTTGATAATATCATCAAAGTTGGAGTATTGTAGCAACTCTATAGCTTGTTCTCTACTAAAGAGATGAGCCCATACATAATATTGGTTAGGGAGGAATATCTTAATATTTTGCCCATTATCTGTATACCAAGTTAAGCTAACTACTTATGCAAAGGGGTCTTCCCTAACCTCCTTCTATAATTGGAATCTATCAACTAGCTTAACCTCAAATTTCTTAGGTATGCAGTTATACTTACAGTAGTCACTTCTCTACTGTAGTATACCTTTTTCCTAATCTATATTGGGATTATGTTTCATAAGCCATGTAATAGGTAAATACTTATCAATTCCTTCCTCGATCTATCCAACCTCCCAGACTATATGCTCGGAGTGTTTTCCTATAATAATACCTAGTAATTGTGTATAGTGTATACCGGCTCCTAAGATTGGTTACTGACTAGTACTTTAAATCTGTATAGGTTTCTAGCACTTTTTCACAAGAATTTTGGACTCATAAATAAACTCATTATGAAGTATGGGACCTGTTGCTCCACAATCTAATAGTAATTTGTAGGATATTTCCTGCTCTTGGATCATTAGGATAGCTTCGATTAGAAGCCTTTCTCTATAGATGGAAAAGTCTTTGGATATTTGCTGGCAGGTTCTCTTCATCTTGAAAATGATACTTCCTTCTCAGGAAAGTACAAGGTATCTGTTTAGTCAAGTATGATTAATGGGGTTTTGTTAGTTTATTGTAGTAGGTAGGAATTGTGCTATATATTCCAGATATTTTGGCTACTCAAGCCATCCTTAGCAGTACTTACTTGAGAGAGAAATGAATATATTAATTGTACTTTTAAGCATAATAAGAAATTCTCTGAGTCTTAATTGACTCTTTCTTAATTATTTCAACAAACAATAATCCCCATCACTATCCTCTACCAATTCAATAATTCTTCCTTAATGCTTATCTACCATCCCATTTATTACTGAGATCTTGATATCTCCCTTGTCATTCTTTTTATCTACCTTCCTTCTCTTAGTCTGGGATTTCTTACTGGTATTAGTAACTTTGGAGGTGACTGGATCCTTTGTCTAGTACGCGAACCACTTGTAGTTTCCTTTGCCATACTTTAGACAAGAGTTAGACTTCTTCTACTTTTCAATGACATTATTAGGGATACCTGCCAATTCTGATTCTCAGTCCTCAAAATCTCCTCTCTATTCCCTCTTCCTCTTTTTCCCATTTCCTTTAGCTCCTTCACTATCCTTTCGACCCTTTACTATTTTTTTCTTTCCACCAGTCCCTTCCTTCCAGGACTTGCCTCAGAGGTGGTGAAAATTCTCTAAATTATGGCCGATATTCTACATCATTGCTATTTGTTCACCTAGGAGTTGGAGTTTATTTGGCATCTAAGCCTATACTAATCTGACTTCCTTATTCAGTCCCTGTACTAGCTTATCTTTAGCCACCTCTTCTAGGTACCCAGTTCTCTATATAAGATTCATGAGGGTATCTAGATACTCATCGATAGAGCTGCTATATTGGAGGTTTAGCTAGTTGGTTACTGCTTGTTCCTTACTCACTTTTATCTTAAAAGAATTTCAGAAAGCCTCCACAAATATTTCCCTCTTCACCCTATTAGGATTTAAGACTATTCGAAGACCATCCAAAAGTCTTTATACTGCTGCGAAATCGATTTTGGGGTAGTAGACTTTGTACTACTGTACTGGATCTCGATGCTTAGTACTAGTTGGTTGTTCTAGAAGATTAGCAGTATATTGGATATTAACCAAGTCATCCCAATATTTTTTCTTCTCAATTGCCCATATATTTTCAAGTCTCTGAATGAATCTCTTAAGATTCTCTGGATCACCTTTGAATACTTTGGGCTTAGGGGCTTCTAGCTTTGGTTCTTGGAATTTGGACATAACTTTAACAAGCATTTCTAGAAGTTCTTGTGTTACTTATGCCGCAGTAGTCTTCTTCTTCTTCTTTGGGGTCAGTGCAGGTTCTTCCTCTTCACTAGAGAGGTCACTATCACCATCTCTTACAATTGCCTTACCTTTTCCTTTTGGTGGTAGTAGTAGTAGTATTTCACCAAAGCTAGTTTCTCTAGGCCTGCTAGAGCCTGGGGTGAATCCTACTTGACTTCCAGGTAGAGAGGGAGGTAGAGTACCCCCTCTATGTCTCCATTGTTGCCGATCAAATACATCATCTAAGTTCTCATGCTTTTCTATTCTTTTTCCATCCTTGACCTCTTGTTCTAGTACTTTGTCTAGGTATAGGAGTTCTTTCATAGGCAGGTTCTATTGCCAGTCTATATTGTTAGGTTCTGTAGGTGCCACATAAGTTTTCAGACCTTGTTCTAGAGAGTACTTCATCTCGAATGTAATTTGTACCATATATTGAGTCGCCATCTAAAGATAGTGAAACTAGACCTTATTTTTCTCTTCTAGTTAATGCACTTAAGCTTGAACTATTTCTAACTACTTATTTAAGAACGCCTTTATGCCAGTTTAGAACCATATCTAGAACTCATCTATCTTTATAAGTTTCCCTTCTAGTATATCGATATTTTTGCCTAGGATCTCTTCGGCAAGCTCATAAGGTCATTAGACAACAAATACTTTAGTATTGTCTGGGATAATGATGAGTTCTTTCTACCATTCAATTCAGAGAGGGGCAGACATCCTAAATAAAGATATTAAATAGTAGCAGTACTTAATATTATAGTATAACGGGAGTATTCGGTCATAGTTGTAGAATAAGTAAATGGATATTATTTATAAGTATGAAATAAACTTAAGTGGTTACTTCCTACTATTCTGTATAATATCCGTTAGGATAGAATTTCGTCTCCAGCGAGTATAGTTAAATACCTATTTCGGAATACTAGAGCCTCCTTTAGAAGGCTTTCTACAGGTATAAGTGCTAAGTCGATTCCCTCGACTATCAACTAACTAATTGTATTGCAGTTGGTTACCCTTACTTACCTTGGCTACTTACAACCTAGCTATCTCATCTCATACTCAATAGTACGTATAGTCTTTTGATCCAAAGAGATCCTTTGCTACTTCTGGTATATTATCTAGTCTCTAGGTAATATTATCACATTACTTATTATTAGATAACTCAGATGATGCTTCTCTCTTTAGTATAGTATACTATTGGTATTTGAGGAGCTACTCCACTAGCCCATAGTTTCCTATTCTAAAGGGTATTCTAGGTATATATCAATACCTATGACATAAAGTCAATATTGATATTTTTTGGCAGCTCAGCAAGTTTTTCCTAAGATATTTGTTTCTCTCTCTACAGTATTTTTGTCCTTCTATCTCATTGTTCTTAGTATCCTTCATACCATTTTTCTTGTGACTATAACTTATAGAGTTAATATTAGTATCTTCTAGCAACCTAGTAAGTTTTTCTCAAGTTACTTATTTTTTTCTTCATAGTATTCTTGCCCTTCTGTCTTACTGTTCTTGGTGTCTTTTTATACACTATTTTTCTTGCTCTATATCAAGGTAGTATTCAGTTTTACCATATACTTATCTATATTTGATTTTATGTCAATGTTATATCCCCTTCATATTAGTATAAGGTTGCTTATCTTATTCTTTATGTCTGCTATTTCTATATAAGTTACTTCGGTTGCTTGGCATTCTCCAGCCTTATAGACTCTTGTTTTTATTTTTTGCCTCTTACTTTTTATTCTTATAATACTAAAGCTCTGTGTTTAAGATCTTTTTACCTTTTTATACTTATCTCATAGTATTGTACCTGATATTATACTCCTTCCTATATTCTTAGTAGTATTATAACTTATATTAGATATAACTTGAGCTTTGTATTCATAGGTTGATATCTCTTCTGCCTAGTATTCTCTTTGATCTGTTGCCTTCTGCTTGACGTCAGGCTTCTATTACCCATCATTATGCTTCTATTTGACTTCTATTTACTATCTCATTGGTAACCCTCCTCAGTTTTATATTCCCTATGACTTCCCTTAAGACTTTTATGAGTATGTGAGGAATATTTCTTTTTAGTGTTCTGTATGGTTTTATATAAGATTTACACTATACTTCTTTAGTATTTGCTTGTCTCTATAGTAAGTCTTCTCAATTTTGTATTTATAGACCTCCCTTTATATAGTTTTTTAGTTTATAGTCTCTGAAGAGTATTTCTCTTTAATATTTCTATATTGTTTTATATAGTATTTTTACTATACTTCTTTAGTATTTACTAGTATCTTTGGTAGGCCACCTCAATTCTGTATTTATTGTGACTTTCTATTAGACTTCTACTTAGGCTTTTAGTTTATAGCCTCTATAGAGTACTTCTATATGGCAGTTTTATATAACAAACACAAAGCCTTAGGGGACTTCGACCCTAAGAGAGAGCTACTATCATGACTTGATACTAAAGAGGCTTTATTATAGTAATACTAGTATATGGTCTTCTCGATAAGTGAGTGGTAAGCATACACCAAGTAATAGAATCTACTAGAACAAGTGCACGATGACATTCAAATGACAAAACAGCCTATATAGCTTTCAGTAGCAAGTGAAGGAATGGCTGGTAAGAGTAGAAGTTTGATTACTTTCTATTATTAATATCAATTGAAATTAAGATATATATAATAATGCATAGTTAGTGTCTATAAAAGACCCTCTAGCTTTTCCCTCTATTCTTCTCTTTTTTCCCTATATAATATCTTATATTTTACCTTTACTAATATGATTCTTTATATCTATATCCTGTTTATACTGTACTAGTAGTCACAGAGCCAATACAGGTTATGCTTCTTTATCCATATCTTATATTCTTCTTACAATGTCTTATATCCCCAGCAATTAATACGAGTATTACCTATTATCTCTGGTCTCTGTTTTTGGCTATGTACATAGCTAAGAGCATATATTGATGATCCATATCCCCTCCTCATAATATCTTATATCCTTACCTAGCTATTGATATGTATCTCAGTAGCTGCTACAAGTATTGCCCAATATTCTTAGTCATTGTCACTATCTACATATATATGTAAGAGTGCACAGTCCTATCTATATTCCTATAGTACATTATATCTATAGCTATTGATATATATTTTAGCAGCTAATACTAGTATTGCTTATCATCTATAGTCTTATCTATAGTTTATATCTTTGTAATACCCTATGTCCATAGTTGTTGATATATATTCTAATAGCTAATACTAATATTACTTAATGTCCACAGTCTTGTTTTAATATCTATAGTCTTATCTACAATCTTATCTACAGTCTATATTCCAGTAATACTTTATATCCTAATAGTTAATATGAGCATTACTTTTAATCTATATTCCTATAACTATGTCACTCATGGTGCGCTGCTACATAGTATATACTATAGCTATGTCTATGCTTATATATACTCCCTAGAGTCATATTTATGGTCCATACCATATTATCACTATTATATATACTAGGAATGAAAGTTATTTAATTATATAATTTATTTAAAAAAGAATTATTAAATAAAGAACTATAAAATATTAAGTAAATAGTAATAAAAAGAAAGTAATAATAGAAACTAATATAATTATTTAAAACTTCTTAGTTAAAGATAAAATCTACTACTATAGAAAAGTTAATAATATATTCTAAAAAATAAAGACTTTTATATAAAGATTCTTTAAAATAATTATAATAGTTAAATTATGGAATATTTCAATATCTATAATACTTTTTAATAATTTAGGTATTATTAATATTAGATTTAATTTAAGAAGAATATTAGTAATTATATCTAATCTTATAATATATACTAATAAGATAAGCAAAGTAGATATAAAAAATATAGACTATTAAAATAACTAAAAATATTATACTAATTTTAAATATTAATTTTAATAGATAAGATTATTAAGCTATTAGAATCTACTAAAAATATATAAATATAAATAATTATAGATAAATTTTTGAAAATAATATAACTAGTACTTTTTCTTACTAATATTACTATAAAAAAATTTATTAAAGTATTTATTATACAAATATAGTAATATCATAGTTTTTTTGATAATATTATCTCAAACCAAGATAGTAAAATTATATTTTACTTTTAATAAACTTTAATAAATAGTTTAGAGATTATAAATAAACTTTTAACTATATTCTATTTAAAAAGTAATAGATAGATTATGTAGATAATTTAAATATTAAAGGAATATGTTGACTACTATTATTTATAGAAGTAGAATAATTAGAATAACTTACTATCTGTTATAAAGTTTACTATAAATTTACTATTTTTAAAATCTATAAAACTATTACTATTAGAAATAAATTATATATTTCTACTAAAATAGTATTAAAAGATTTAAAAGATAATTATTTATATAATTCTAGTAAGTTAATTACTAGAAAAAGTATAGAAAGAGATTCAAAAAAACTTATAAAAAAGAGTTTTAATAAAAAGAGTAAAAATAGTTAACTAGTATAATACTAATTAAATTTTATTACTATAATTTAAAACAGAAGATATAGTAATATTTAATAGTTATAATATTATTATATAGTATTTAAATAAAAAATTAAACTATAAAAAAATTAAACTTCTACTAATAATTTAATTAATAACTATATAAATTAATAAATTAGAACTATTAATTAATTTAAAAGTATATTTAATATTTTATACTAGTTTTCTTAAATTTTATTATTAAAATATAGATCTAACTAGAAAAATATAATCTTTTTTAATTAAAGTATTAAAAATAAAAGAAAATTAAATAATTAAAAAAGTAGTAAAGAATTAAAAAAAAAAAAAAAAAAAATATTAATAAATATTTAGTATTATAAATAAATTATCTAAACAAAAAAATACTATATAAAAACTTTATAAATATATAAAACTAATTATAATAAGAACTTTAAAAAAGTTTTATAAAAAAAACTTTAAGATAGTATAAAATAAAAGAATTAGAATATAATATATAAAGTAAATTGTCTATATATTTTTTCTTAAGAATAAGAAGTCTAGAAAAAGAGTAATATTATAAGTATAATATTTATTATTATAGAGATAATACTACTATTATAAGATAATACTACTATTATAAGAGTAATACTACTATTATAGGAGTAATACTACTATTATAGAAAGTTGTTATAACTATGATTCTATCTATCTAATACTTATATAGGAGCTACTACATAAGTATCAACTTATACTATTGGTTATGGCTGTTTTGAGTTTAATTTCTCTTATTGCTTGCTATCTTCTCCTTATTACCCTTAAGTGTGATATTTTATCTTATATTATGATTATCTTATATTATATTTCCTTTGGGTTGTAGTTATTATAGGTTATAGTTATCGTAAGTTATAGTTATCGTCCTCAGAGTCATAGTAATATTAGTGCAACTCCTAATTATTAAATAGCTTACATTCCCCTCTTCTTTTCTCTTCTCTCTTCTTTTCTCTTCATCCAATATTTTATTCTCTTCTTGTACCCTAGAATATCTATAGTAGCTGTCTCTCCTTTTGTAATAGCCCTTTCTCTAAGATATCTTTCTATGATAGCCTTCTATGCCTCTACCATACCCCTTGGTCGCTCCCTTATATCCTTTCTATTACACTATATTAGGTCTTACTTGACCAACTGGTATACCTACAAATAATGAACTCCCAAACCTTTATTACTTCTCTAGCTCTTTTAACTCCCCTAGCCCCTCTAGTTCCTATGACCCTTCTAGCTTTTCTAACCTCTTCAGCTCCTCCGGCTCCTCTTGGACCTAGATTCAAGGCCTAATAAACCTTCCTGATTCCTACCAACAATGTTACACTGACTACCTACTACCAAAATATTATCGATATCTTTCTGGCTACTAATTATTATAGGTAGACTATTGCTATATAAATATCATAGCAATAGCTTGGGTGTAATTTGGACTCGATAAGAATAAAGCTATATAGACTTAGAATACTGTTTAGGGCTTGCTTTTCATTAACTATCTAAGTCTGCTAGTTATATAGTAGACTTAATCTGATAAGGATACGATTAGATCAGAGTATCCCTAATGTAACTACTACTCGATTGAGAGACTATTTTTGATACGAATATACATATAGACTTAATGACAATGTATGAATATATGAGTTAAACAATAAATAATAGTTGACAAGTATCAAACTATAGAAAGCAATAGAATCATAGCAAAAAGAATATATACATAAGATAATAGATCAAAGGATACACACTTCTATATACCAATTCTATTAATGCCTACCTAGATACTCTACTATATCTGCATGGGTAATTAGGCCAATATAGTCAGCAGCTATAGAAGGGTATTAGTTTCACTATAGGTATAGGTCTCTTACCTAAGTCTGTTAGGGGTGAGCTAGTGATAACGGTAATATCTGTCGGAATATCGGTATATGGGGCCTACGAGGGCACAATCACTAGGCTCGGGCCTAACTGGGCTAAAGGTGCGAAGAATATAGACTCATTCATTCGATAAAGTAGAATAACCCAGCGATACAAGACTTCGCTCGAGTCTTAGAGAACAACAACTAATTACAGGATATGCGTGTATATATAGGAAAAGTGGGGCTAACTTCAGGCAACTCACCATCGGGTGCCGCCGGCCTGGTCTGCATAATCTCAGCCATAATATTACTCCCCCTCTGCTAGAGGGCGTCCCGACCGACCAACTTCACCAACCCTGATGATAATCCACTCTCAATGCTCACATATATTGGCCTGCTGCCTATTCCGACACGGCGATAGACCTACTCCGACACGGAGATAGATACCTCAATGGTATTGCCTACTTAATACTCACGTAACTGGGTATACTGCCTACTCCAACCCAGAGATAGACGCCACAATAGTTATTGCATGAGTGGTGCTCACGTAACTGGGCATACTGCCTACTCCAACCTGGAGATAGATGCCATAACGGTTATTGCATATCTTATAGGGTGGTTCAAAAGGACGAGGTATTCTCTTAAACATAGTGGCATTATGCCAGTGCTTAAATATCAGACCGAGCGGCTTCACAACTTGCCATCAATCCGCTTTCCGTAATATGGGTCAACCGACCTAAGGTATCTCAAATATGAGGTGTATCATAAAAATGGATCATAGATCCGTGGTATCTTAATAGGGGAGGGGGGGTATCCCACATGCCATTGCCATTAAAAACCTCTGTGCGGTCAAAACCCTATGGGAAAAACACCGCGACAGTAGGAAAAGGTTCAATGCATACCTTCCCCGCTGTCCAACCCAACCTGCTAGTGCAAGGAGGGGGTCTTGTTAATTTGTACGCTCATGGTACTCATTGAGCTCGCCATGCTCGGTGCGCTCGTTGCGCTGTTCGTGGTTGAGCTGTTCAAGCTCTTGTGCGGGTTGCAGTCGTTGTGCGGTTCGTAGGCTCGTTTAGGGTATAGAGCTCATATAGTGGGGAATGAGCTCGTTTAGCTCATAGCGGGGGATGAGCTCCCTCGCGGGGTATTGAGCTTGCTGGGGGCTTATAAGCTCGCTCAGCTCTTTATACTCGTTGCGCTCATAGTAGTGTTTGGGCTCGTAGTGCTGTTCGTAGGTAAGCTGGTTAAGCTCGTGCTTGTTGCGCTGCTTGCACTCGTTGCTCTTGTCAGAGATTGTGTTCACGATATGCAAATGATTAGCAATATGCTCCAAATCAGTTAAAATAGCAAATGGAGGGGTTAAATAATTATTCCCGACGTCGCTCATATAGCCAAATAATCCAGCGACATCTTTTTAGCCATATTCCGGCTATCCGACGTTGACAGTGAGGGAGGGGTGATTAGCCAGGATCACCAGTCCCTTTGATCCAAGCGAAGTAATGTTAGGGGCGAGCTAGTGATAATGGTGATATCTATTAGAATATCAGTATATG
>WHUY01000232.1:0-30842 GCA_015179035.1 Tirmania nivea
TAATTATCATAGATGGTTAAGACCCTTATAATACGCCGATAGACCCTCGAGGGAGCTATAGTTTAAGTTTTATAAGTATCCACTTAATAGTTCAATAGTTATACCTAGATTAAGATACTGACTAATATACATATATACTAGCTATACTAGCTATTACCTTGAGGTCTTAGCATTACCCTGAACTGAAGTTATTATCTTAAACTTTAGGCAAATAACTTAGTAACAATAAATAAAATAATAAAACCATGAGGGCGTACTTTAGACCAAAATGTGTCCAGTGATATTGTAAGGGTATACACTCTGAGTCAAAGCTAAAGATACAGTTAAAATATAAAGTTCTCTGAATTTAATATTTCAAAGTTGTATTTAGGCCTATTCCTCGTCCTAATTCCATTTCCGCAATCTATTTTATGATCGGAGTAATACTTATAGAGTTATAAGACCTTTAGTAAGGTTAATTAAATCTATAAAGAAATTTATCTATTACTGATAATAACTCTATGAATAATATAGGCATTAAAATGAATTAAGATTTTATATTCTTTTACATATTGAGGCCTATTCAATGATAATCTATTTGTAACCCATAAGTTTTTATTAATAGAGTTATGAGTAGTTGAAAATTATTTTCAATAGATACTAGACATTGTTAAGAAAATACTACTATAAGGTCAAATAAGATGATTCTAGGATACTGTTAGGTATTTATTCGATAGTATCAGGGATTGGTATTATATCAGAAGTAGAAATTAGTTATCTCGACTAAGTATTCTTTAATAGAACAAGTCGGTTTAAGTAAAGTATATAAAACATGTAGATATAGGAATCTTATCTATGTTTAGGTTCATAATTTGTGACAACGAACATAGATTATGATTGCGTTAATAAAGGTGAAGATAGTATAATACTTAGGAAGAAATTCCGAAGAGTAATGGGTAGGTATGCATCCCCCAAAATATTTTATTAAAGAATATCTACTATCATTATATATTATAAATAGTGAGAGTAGTTCTTAGTTGAATTGAATTCTACTATCAAGAGTATTTGAAAGTAATAGCACCTCAAGTATATGAAGTCTACAAAGTTCTAAGTCTAGTTTTCTTAATTTCTAACTGATGAAAAGATTTATTTTATGTTGTAAAATAAGATCTGTCAAGAAGTATTAAAGAGAATTTAACTTTCTATTATAAGATATTATTCTATATTTTGGAATAAATATTATTACAGTAGTAGAAGTACAGCTGTTCTATTTTTTAGTTACAAGAGTGCTATAAGAGTTAATAAGGCCCCCATAACAAGTTAGGAATAAAGAAAACTAGACTTAAAACTTTATAGGCTTTATGTACTTAAGGTGCTCTTACTTTCGAATATACTTGATAGTAGAATTAGATTTAACTAAGAACTACTCTCACTATTTATAATATACAATGATGGTACATATTCTTTAATAAAATATTTTGAGGGATACATACCTACCCATCACTCTTCAAAATTTCTTCCTAAGTATTATGCTATCTATACTTTTGTTAATATAGTTATAATCTATGCTTATTATTATAGGTTGCTAACCTAAACATAGAGAAGATTCTCATACCTACTAGCTTCATATACTTCGCTTAAGCCGACTTATTCCATTAAAAAATACTTAGCTAAGATAACTAATTTCTACTTCCAATATAATACCAATTTTCGATACTATCGAATAAATACTTGATAGTATTATAGAGTTATCTTATTTGAGCTTGTAGTAGTATTTTTTTAATAGTATCTAGTATCTATTGAAAATATTTTCCACTACTCATAACTTTATTAATAAAGACTTGTAAGTCATAAATAGATTATTATTGTATAGGCGTTAATATATAGAAGATTATAGAATTTTAATTCATCTTGATACCCATATTATTTATAGAGTTGTTATCAGTAATATATAAACTTCCTTATAGATTTAATTAATCTTACTAGAGGTCTTATAACTCTATAAGTATTACTCCAATCATAAAATGGATTGCGGAAATAGAATTAGAGCGATAAATAGGCCTCGATACATCTTTGAAATATTAAATTCAAAGCACTTTATATTTCAAGAGTATCTTTAGCTTTTGCTTAGGGCTCACTCCCTTATAATATCACCAGATACACTTTGGTCTAAAGTATGCCCTCGTGGCTTCATTATTATATTTATTTTTACTGAGTTATTTTACTAAAGTTTAGAGTAATAACTTCAATTTAGAGTAACATTAAGACTTTAGGATAATAGCTAGTATAGCTAGTATATATATATATAGTCAGCATATTAAACTAGGTGTAACTATTGAACTACTGATCAGATACTTATGAAACTTTAACCGTAGCTCCCTCAAGGGTCTATAGGCGTGTCATAAGGGTCTTAACTATCTATGATAGTTATATACTATCCTGAGGTTCATACCTGTTTTTTATATATATCTCTTATAGATAACTATTAGAAACGCTTGTACCAGACTACTATAAGTGTACTTAGAGTCCATATAGATATCTAGAGTCGTTTTATAAAAGCTTAGGTACCTATGGTAGTACTGGATATTACTCCATGATAATTACATAGCTCCAGTATAGTCCTATTTCCTATAACTCATATATTTTCTATTACTTATATATTTCCTATGAATCATATATTTCTTATAACTTATATTTCTTATAATTCATATAGCATTACCCTATGGCAAGTGTCGTACTTTATATATTCTAATTTGTCAGATATATTGTTAAACAAGTATAAAAACAATACGAATTTCCCTTTAGAATCTCCTTTTTAGACTACTTAGACAGACAATAATCTATAATAGATTAGTTAGTTAGTAAACAATCTAAGTGGAAATTATACCTATTAATTAATGTTCCTAACAGAACTCCCTATTTAATGATAACTACCCTTCTAAAGCAATCCTTCAGTAGAACTAGTATATATGAATATTTATTCTAGTGGATATAGATTATATAAATAGTACTGAATTACTACTGTCTAGTATTATTTATTATATTTTTCTAAAGTTCAGGATAATCACTTCAGTTTTTAGTAATGCCAAGACTTTAAAGTAAAAACTAGTATAACTAATATATATACATATAATTAATATATTAATCTAGGTATAACTATTGAACTATTAATTAGATATTCATGAACTATTAACTGTAGCTCTTTCAAGAGTTTATAGATATTTTATAAGGGTCTTAACTATCTAGGATAATTATATACCACTCTGAGGTTTATACCCTTTTTATATGCTTATTATTCATAGATAAATATTAGAAATACTTATACCATACTAATATAAGTATACCTAGAGTCTATATAGATATTTAGAGTGGTTCTATAAGAGCTTAAGTACTTATAATAGGGCTAAATATCACTTTATAATAGTTTCTCTCTTTTTAAGGTTCTTTTCTATAAGAACCTAATTAATTATATAAATAGAATTAGTATTACTACTAATGACTATAAATAAGGCTTGAGGACCAGTTCTTATATACAACAGCTAAAATACAGTTGCATATATCTCATTATACTCTAGAGATTGAAAATAGTATAAGAAATACAAATAGAAAACAAAAAATGCATAAAAGATAATTCTAATAATCTAAAGCCTAAATAATAAATAATAAAAAATCTTTACAAGAAAATATTATAGTCTCATAACTTACAAAGATTATCCAGATAGAATTTTCTAATGATTTTGAAGGCTTTATCCTTTAAGTTCTTATATTGTTCTTATATATTATTATTAGAATCATAACTCTTTTAAGAAACTAAGTATATAACCTATCCTTTTCTAAGTTTATTTATCCTAACTTTATTAATCTAGTATTCTAATTTTTTAAGATCGATAGAAAGAGGTATTACTGAATATTTGCCAACAATTTTATTGAGGTAATAGAGTTTTAATAATATAATATAGAAAACAAAGTAGGTTTTACCTATACTTAAAGGAATTTCAAACTCATAAGTATAAGTATTAATGAGTTATTTAATTCTGAACTTTCTTTAAAACTTATAGTTAAGCTTTTTGGTTAGGTACTTAGTTTTAATATTTTTAGCATTGACTATAATCCCTTCTTCTATCTTAAATATTATTTCCTTCTTTATTACTTTAAGATTATAATATTTTGATATTTGAACCTGTATTACCTTCATATTCTCTCATATTATCTCTTTTATTATATCTAAGATTTTAACCATTTTAGTTACTTTATAGTTGTTTGATTTAGTTAGGGCTTTGGTTAGTTTCTAAAAGTTATTCTTAAGATATTGGCTATATACTATATAAATAGGAGTAAGTTTAATTTTATAATAGATAGTATTATTATAAGAAAACTTTATTACAAATAAATATAGTTTACTACTTATGTCTCTAATAATATAAATATTCCTAGAGGTAAACTAATAAGCTAGTAAGCTATAATCATAATTATTAGCTTTTGAATACTTTGGTCTTATATACTCAATATTAGGATACCTTTCTATCTCTATAGGCTATTAATCTAATTTATAGTACTAGGATACTATATATTAGAGTCCTCTTCATTAGAATACCTAGCTTAATATCCTTAATTTCATCATAGTCCCATCCAAGTTGAAGATAATATAGGTACTAGGAGAGGGTAATCTTATATATTCTAAATTGCCTATTTTTTATATAATGCCTTAGCTGTTCAGTCTAGAATAGATATGTCTTCAGCTTCCCTAAAATAAAGGTTTATTCTAGGGAATAAGATATACCTAATATTGAAATAGTATTAGTAACTAAGTATAATAAATATCTATAGTATTCTAATATATATATATATGAAAGATTATCTTATAATATGCTAGAGTATTTAAAATGTAATCAATTTTTTACAGGCCTATTAGGAACTATCATTAGCCTATAGTATCTGACTCCAATATAAACATATAATAATATATCCAAAACTACCCATATAGTACTCTAACTCTTAGCCAGCATATATTAATCCAGAGATGAGGTATAGAAGTATAGATATTGGAGGCAAAGCAATGTTGACATCAAATAAAAGATAGTATAACTATTAGAAGTAAGATAGTATTAATATCAGAAGGTAGATAGTAGTAATATTATAGGTATGGTAGTATCAATATCAAAGGAATAGTACTATTAATATTATAAGTATAGCAATATTGATATCAGAGGTATAGAAACTCTTCTCCCTCTTCTGGGATTACATAAATAATTCTGACAATAGTCAGTAATGCCTGCATATATCGGAGGCCTTGCTATACTTATACTTTAGTCAAAGGAATTTACTTAGTCTCATATAGGTATAGTAGAATAGATATCAAAGGCATACTACTATTAATATCAGAGGTATACTACTGTTGATATCAGAGGTATAGAAATTCTTCTATCTCTTCTAAGATTGTATAAATAATTCTAAAAATAGTCAGTAATACTTATATATATTAGAGGCTAGGTTATACTTTTACCTTAGTTAGAGGAACTTTGTTAGTTATATGTAGACATGGTAGAGTCAATAATAGAGGTATACCACTATTAATATCAGAGCTATAGAAACTCGCTTTCCTCTTCTAGAATTGCATGAATAATTCTAAGAATAGTTAGGAATACTTGTATATATTAGAGGCTAGGTCATACTCTTATCTCTATCAGAGGAATTTTCTTAGTTATATATAGGTATAGTAGAGTTAATATTAGAGGCATATTACTATCGATATTAGAGGTATAGAAACTTTCCTCCCTTTTCCTAGATTATATAGCTAATTCTTATAGTTGTCAGCTATACTTACTTATATCGGAAGTATCGTAATATATTTACTTTAGTTAAAAGCACTTACTTAGGCTTATACAAATATAGTAGAGTTGATACTGGAGATATGTTACTATTGATATGAGATGTATACTATAGTTGATATCAAAGGTATACTACTATCGATATTAGAGATATACAAACTCTCTTCCCTCTTCCTATAGTACATGGATAATTCTAAGAGTAGTTAGCAATACTTATATATATTAGAAACCTAGTTATGCTTTTACCTCTATTAGAAAAACTTGATTAATTACATACAAGCATAGTAGAGTTGATATCGAAGCTATACTACTGTTAATATTGAAGAAATATAAACTCTCTTCCTTCTTTCTGGATTACATAGATAATCCTTATAGCTATCAGCTATACTTGTATATATTAAAGGCTTAGCAATAGTTTTATCTTTATCCACTAAACTTACTTAGTCTTATAGAGGTATAGTACTATCGATATTATAGGTATAGTAGTACTTATATTACCGATATATAAGCTCTCTTTCCTCTTCCTAGATTGTATGGATAATTGTAAGAGCTATTAACTATATTTATATATATCAAAGGCTTAGCAATACTCTTACCTTTATCTACTGAATTTACTTAGTCTTATAGAGGTATAGGACTATCGATATTGTAGGTATAGCAGTGCTTATATTATAGGTACATAACTTTTCTTCTCTTTTCTTGGATCATATCTCTAATTTTGAGAGTAGTTAGCTATGCTTAGATATATCGGAGGCCTAGCTATACTTTATATATATAAGCTACACTTTCTAATATAACTAGGTTCTATATACTATAGCTAGGTTTTGCAGGCTAAAATCACACTAATAGTATTAATATTAGTTAAAACTCCTTGAAAATAAGTTAACTATATATATATATATTAGAAATCTGGTAATCCTCTTACTTAGATAGTAGTTTATAAGTTTTATTGACTTATATTATAGATTATATTTTAGATTATATTATAGATAAAATTCCGAATGCTTTTATGATATAACAGCTATACTAGTGGTAGCTACCATATGCCTAATAATAAGTAAAGAAATTAGATATGTACCACTCTACCTAACTAGGTATGATTAACCCTACTTAGTAACTACTTTATAGCTCAGCTCAAAAAAGCTTGTTTAGACTGGCAATATATACTAGTATAGTAATAAAGCTAACAGTATACTATGCTTATATAGGTAATAGTTATATTTGGCTAAATGCCTTACCAACCTCCTCTTAAGATGGTTATAAGAGAAGGGCTATATATAATTATAATATAGTTATATTTAGAGTTCTTATATTTATATAGTATTGACCTTGCTAATATATATGATAATTCAGTATTTGCTGGCTTATTTAGATACTTGCAATTTATACATTTACCAGCTTACTTAGAAACCTATATTTTATATATTTACTAGCTTGCTTAGATACCTATAATTTATGCATTCATTAGCAAGCAAAAATAGATATTTGGATACCTTGCAGTAGAATCTGGACACTACTGCTTTTATTATTTGCTGCTCGTAGTACCTAAGACACTTGAGATATATGTACACTATTATTCTTCTAAAGTACTAGAATATTATTATTTAGATATCTAGATACTATCAATCTATCTATAGTACTTAAACACCAAGTATCAAAGCCCTTTTATCAGGATGCTAAGCTTGATGTTCTCAGCTTTATTACAGTTCTATCTAACTTGGAAATAATTAAGGTACTAGAAAAGTATAACCCTACTTATTCTAAATTACCTCTATTTTCACAATACCTTAACTATTTAGTCTGAATAAGATATGTTATTAGCTTTCCCATAGTAGAGGTCTACTCTAGGCAATAAGATATGCCCAATATTGAAATAATACTAGTAACTAAATATAATAAATATCTATAGTATTTTGACACATATATGTATATAAAAGATTATCTTATAGCACACTGGAGTATCTAAAACTTAACTAACTTTCTACAGCCTCTATTGCAGGCTATTATTAGCTCATAGTATCTAACTCCAATGCTAACGTGAAATGATACTTCCAAAAACTCATACAGCAACCTAGCTCTTAGCCTGTATATGTTGATCTAGAGATAAGGTATGGAAGTATAGATATTAGAGGTAGGGTAATGTTGGTATCGGAAGTAGGGCAAGGTTATTATTAGAAGTAAGATAGTATTGATATTAGATAGTGGGTAGGGGAGATATCATAGGCACATTATTGTCGATATCAAAGAGAGGTTGGTATCAACATTATAGGCATAGCAGTATCAATATCAGAGATATAGAAATACTCCTCCCTCTTCCAGGATTGTATGAATAATTCTAAAAATGGTCAGTAATACCTACATATATTAGAGACTTGGTTATACTCTCACCTCAATTAGAGGAACTTACTTAATCTCATGCAGGCATAGTAGAGTAGACATTGGAGGCATGTCACTGTCGACATTAGAGGTATAGAAACTTTCTTCCCTCTTCCTAGATTGCGTAGATAATTTTAAGCATAGTCAGCAATGCTTGCACATATTAGAGGCTAGGTCATACTCTGACTTGTGTTAAAGGAACTTTCTTAGTCATACGTAAGTATTACAGAGTCAACATTGGAGGTATACTACTATTGATATTAGAGGCATAGAAACTCTCCTCTCTCTTTCTGGATTATATAGATAATTCTCATAGCCATTAGCTATAGTTATATATATCAGAGGTATAGTAATGTACTCACCTCTATTAGAGAAACTTACTTGGTCTTATGTAGACATGACAGAGTCAACACTAAAGGCATGCCACTATCAACATTGGAGGTATAGAAACACTCCTCCCTCTTCCTGGATTGTATAGATAATTCTTACAGCAGTCAGCTATACTTGCATATATTGGAGGCCTAGCAATACTATCACCTTTATCTATTAAACTTGCCTATTTTCATAGTAATATAGCACTATCGATATTGTAGGTATAACAGTGCTCATATTGCAGGTACATAAGAACTCCTCTTTCTTCTTAGATTGCATATATAATTCTGAGAGCTGTCATCTATACTTGTATATATCGGAAGCTAGGCAATGCTTTCACCTTTATCTACTAAACTTACTGAATCTCATAGAAGCATAGCACTATTGATATCATAGATATAGTAGTATTCATATTGCAGGTATATAAGCTCTCTTCCTTCTTCCTAGATTATATTCCTAATTTTGATAGTAGTTAGCTATTCTTAGATATATTGGAGGCCTGACTATACTCTTACATATATAAGCTAAACTCTTTGATATAGCTAAGTTTTCTATACCAATATCATACTGATAGTATTAACATTGGTTAAAACTCCTATGAAATAGATTAGCTATATATATATATATTAGATATCTAATAATTCTTTTACCTAGATAGCAGTTTATGAGTTTTATTGACTTATATTATAGATTATATTATGGATTATATTATAGATGAAATTCCAAATACTCTTATAACATGAGAGCTATACTAGCAGCAGCTACCATATGCCTAGTAATTTACAATAGTAGGTAGGGAAATTATAGGTATACTACTCTACTTGACTGGGTATGATCAACTCCGCTTAGCAGTAGCCTTGTAGCTCGGTATGAAGGTATTCCTAACCTAACGGAGAGGATATACACTGTGTGACCAGTGAGAAGACTAGCAAGAGTAAGAGGGAGAGAATAATAATAGAGTCAATGATACGTAAAAAAGATAAAAACCGTAATAATCTATTTCTCAATCGTATGTACATATGAATATGTAAAAAGCATTTTCATTCAAGCTAAAGTCCATAAAATCCTTTTTCAACAATAACATACAAAGTACTTTTAAATGAACGAATAATACTAAGACCTTCTACCAAACTGACAGTCGTACTGATATTGACATGACTCTTGCGAGTTCTATATCTGTTTTGTTAGACTGACAATAGTCAGCGAACATCTAGATTAGTCGGCAAATACCTAGATGACTATTGAACCTACTAGAACTTTCCTGTCGGAACTTTTCTGCCGAGAACTGCAACTAAGCCATGTATAAAATCCATATAATAGTTGATAGTCATACCAGAACTGGCATGACTCTCACTGGTCCAAAGCGTAAAGATCACTATATATCATGAAGATCCTTTCTCATATGACAGTTATGCCAAAACTGGCATGACTCTCGTGGGTTCCATAAATGAACAACTCACATACAAGCATAACTGCCTATATGTATAAAATTAATCCAAAATACATAAAATGATTAAACCTAGTTCATGTGAAAATACCATTCCCCCCACATCCGTCCTCCCTTTTAAAAGTTGATATCCTTGTCAACTTCTTTCATTCCCATATTAATAAAAACAAAAAGAAAAATGAAAAAAGAATAAAAACAATGCAAAAGCAAACCTAGTAATCACTTAAACACAAAACCGAAAAGAAAAAACCTAATGACTACTTAAAACATAAAACCAAAGGAAAACCCCAAATCTTATCTTACTAGTACTATACACATAGGAAGGTAAAAGAAAAAACCGAAAGAAGGTAAACCTAGTCCTACTCCTCTTCCTTCTCATCTTCTTCCTATTAATCATCATCGTCCTCTTCTTCCTTATGCTCCTCTGGCGACATGGTGTGGAGTTTTGTCAATGTAGGCAGCGGTGTAGTATTCTGGGGAATTGGTATCCCTAGCTCACGCCCAATTTCTACCTTAATAGCCTTCCAAATAACTCGATCAAATACTTGAACTCCATTGGTATATCCTTATGGCAAAGTTGTCATGTGTAACAATCTAAAAGGCATCATAAAAGCAGTTAAATCATGAGACTCTTCAGCTAACGCATACTGATCATAACCTGAAAACAAATCTATTAACGAAACCAAAGGGTACCCTGAAAAGTCTTTACTAAATTCATCAACATTGGGTGACAAAGATACATCTTTAATGGTAACCATGTTTAGATGAATTGCAGCATTGATTAGTCGGTACCTTCTATTTTTCTTCTTCACCAAAAACCATAGGTTTCGGTACAGACCGAAACTATGCTCCAAGGTGCCGCAGCTTATCTTGTCTTTACAGATCTTGACTACTTGTGGAAGTAATATTCTGGGTACATGAAATCCTGAAACTTGCTATAGCTCATGCAGAACAGTTGGTATGTGATATGGAGGTTCAACCTCTACTGTAAAATCTCCTTTTTAGGTAAAATCACACGCTATCGCTACTTCTCTATTGAACAAGACCTCCAGTAAAACTTCTCTTTCTTGTGCCAAGATGGTATCCCCAATTTGAAGGTGCGATACTCTTTCCTTTGATGATCGTGAGCCCTTCGGAATATCGGAAAACTTCGGTATGAGCTAGCCATCTCGATATAAGATAGGATCGACGTAAGAATTGAGAGTCATACCAGTATCGACATGACTGTCAAACAAAGATTATTTCTACTTAAAGTGTTTCTCTCACCAATCCTTATCGCCAGCCAGTTTTCCTCCATCTGCATGAGGTTTATTTACTAGTCTTATCTTGTCCGCTTTTCTTTTATATAATATAAAACTTCTTACTGTTTCCTTGAAATATTCCCTCTCTCTTCCTGCTCGATCCGATTCATCCAAAATACTAGAAAACAAACTTTTATCACAAAACTCATGAACATCTTCTTCATTAATATCAAATCTAAGGTCCCTATACTCATCTTCCATCTCACTCTTTTCTCTCATACCCAGCCTTATCATAAGGTCAATGATCTCCGGGCAGTTCATTGACTCATACCATTTCCCTTCATAGTCATAAATTTTCCTTCATCCCTATTTCACCTGTGGTTGGCAGGAACTGCATAAAATATTATCTCATCGCCGTAGATGCCTGTAATCATGATGTAGCAGTTTCCGTCCTCTCGGTTGTCTTCTTTTAGCCGGACAGATCTCACCTGAGGCCGGCATAAGATTACCTCCCTCATTAAATTAGCTATTATAAAGAATCTCCTGCAAGTAACAACTCTTCCAATCATAATAGTTACCTAGTGACACACTCCCACTACTCAGGTACTATGTCCCGTAGCTCCCCTAACTGACCAATTGACCTTAATATCGATCAGGATATTATATTCCTTGACAATGTCTTCTCTCAATAGATTTAGTTCGGATCCTCCATCAATTAATATCTCTAGCAGCTTTTCCGCATTGTTATTCAGTGCTACTATGCATATGAGACATACTGCAGCATAGAGTTCCCTGTTTACTTTATTTCGATAAATTCGCGACACTACGGCATCCATCTTCTTTTCCACCCTATGTTGTACTTCTGAAATTTGCGGCAGTCATTTCACGCCTGTACACCATTGCACTAGCTCTAGGCCCGCCACTGCCAGTACTTCTTCCGTATTCAAACCCTCCCCACTCATTAGCTTATATACGAGGGTTTCTAAATGTAGGTTCTCTCTCATCCTCATCTATATGGGAATATTCTTTGCTTCTTCCTCTTCATCTTTCCCCTTTTCCGCCTGCTTGCCCTTTCTATATCTTTGCTTCGGCTTAAAGTCCCTCAGTTTCTTGATGTCTCTTAAGATCTTATCTTCCACTGTAACTTCTGGTTCTTTTTGGCGCTTTGGGAGAGCCTCTTTTAGAGCTTGCGGTATTACTGTATCACGAGGTGGCCAGAATTTCATCTTTTTTGCCTCTTCCTTATGGATTCCTCTTTTATGTGTATTCCGAAAATCGCATTGAACTGGCGCAGGCTTGTAGACAACTGGTTAACTATTCATTATTCCATAGATATATCCTTCTCTTTCATACCCTGCTACTGCCCCTTTCTGTATGAGTTCGTCTAATATAATAGCACTCGAACTAGATTGAATTGTGTTCATTTTTGATTCTTTTGTCTGGAGCACCTTCCTAACCCAATCCTACTGCCACTCGTGCACCTGCCCATCCTCTTCCATAACAGGGAACGGCACTCGAATACTAGCTTTGGTACCTTCCTCTCCTAAGTATAACCATATCCCATGGTAGTGAACGTCCCCGCACTTAATTACTTTCTTCAAAGACTGACATTCTTCCCGATGATGCACTCCCTTGTCCCAATAATATCCTTGCACTCTGAGTATATTCGCTGATCTACTATTTTATTGATAACCCCTCCCACCGAATTGGTTAGGATTATATAATGACTGAGATGGCTATAGCTTTGTAGCCAACCTTCTTAGTTCTGCAATCTCTTAATCTTATTTTTAAGCTTCTTCCCTAGCTACCCACTGTGTCTCCATATACTGCAGCTTCAGCTCCTTCAACTGATTCACTATTTCATCCATCAGATCCGTCCCACCCTTTTTTGATCCTTTCTTGATCTTATCCTACTGTTTATAGTTATTTTTCAATATTTTCACTGGTGGGACAACTTCCTTACCCTCAAAATCTTCTTCTTCTTCCCTGAAGAATTGTGTCATTTGTAATCCTTTATCTTCTGACCAATCTAGGGCCGCTTGTTTGATGGATTCCTATTTATCTTGAAACGTATCTGGGTCTTCTAGATCGATTCAACACTTTTTATAGATCTTGTCTCCTGCTCGAATCTTGAAAGCATACAAAAAGAGAGTTATGCAAGTCCATTCATCTATTCTTCTCTTTTCCAGCAGTAATTCAGAACGTTTACTATATTCGATAATAAAATAACAATAATTTCTAGGACTAGGGTTTTCTTTCTTTTTCATCTCCACCACTATTTGTCGAAGATCTTTCACTGTAATTTACTTCAGTAAAGAGTCGCTGGCCCACAAATCCTTGAAAAGTTGCCCTTTGAACTCCTCCTATTTATTGTCCCTATACGCCCTGATTGTTTTTAGATACTTACCTATCGACCTTTCGTAGTATTGAATGATCTTTTTTACCTTCTATTCGTCTGTCTATTCACTTGTTAAATTCTCCCACTGTACAATAAATTCTGATATATCCATTCCATCGAAATAAGGTACGCCTAGTTGACCAGGCAATGGATAGAATGCCACTAGGCCCAACGTAGCAATTTGAACCTCGCGAACACCAATTGGCTCCTTCATACTACGTTTCCCTATAGCTTTTAAGCTTTCCCCAACCTCAGGTTGAGTTTGAGGTATACTTACTTCTTCTAGATATATTTTAGACAATAATGTGTTCGTTATTATTAGTAATTCTTCAATATTCTTGATACTAACCTTTAAGGTAGATCGTATGCTTCTTTGCAGTAGTGATCTACTCTAATAACTGCTCAATTGTTCACGGTATACTATTTTCTGTGCTTTGCGTTATCATAATATTCCTTTCTTCTGTTCTGTTGAATCCTTTCTTTCTTTCCACTTCCAGAGCGCGGATAAGTCCTTGTATACTTGTACGAGCGTGTATCCCACCATCATCTACCATTGTACTAGTGATAAGATTTCAACTAGTGATTTGTCTATGATACTATTGACATAAATGTACAAGAAGTAGCACAATATGAATAGAAGACGAATCCATTCGAGTGATGTTACCAATATCACTGCCATTTTTCTTACCTCATTCTTCAATATCACTACCATCCCTATTAGTTAAATTCTCTTTTTGTAAATATTCCTTAGATCTCCAGTCGATAGGACTAATATGAAGGTATTCCTAACCTAATGGAGAGGACATATACTGTATAACTGGTGAGAAGACCAGCAAGAGCGAAAGGGAGAGAATAATAATAGAGTCGATGATATGTGAAGAAGATAAAAACCATAATAGTCTATTTCTCAATTATATGTACGTACAAATATATATAAAGCATTTCCATTCAAGCTGAAGTCCGCAAAATCCTTTTTCAATAATAACATATGAAGTACTTTTAAACGAATGAACAGCACTAAGACCTTCTGCCAAACTGACAGTCATACTGATACTGGTATGACTCTCGTGGGTCCCATATCCATTTTATCAGACTGACGATAGTCGGCAAAGATCTAGATCAGTCGGTGAATATCTAAACAACTCCCGAACCTACTAAAACTTTCCTATCAGAACCTTTCTACCAAGAACTGTAACTAAGCTGCATGTAAGACCCATATGATAGTTGACAGTCGTGCCAGAACTGGCACCACTCTCGCTGGTCCAAAGCGCAAAGATTACTGTATATCACGAAGACTCTTTCTCATATGACAGTCATGCCGAAACTGGTACGACTCTTGCGGGTCCCACAAATGAACAACTTACATATAAGTATAACTGTGTATACACATAAAATTAACCCAAAATGCATAAAATGACTAAACCTAGTTCATATGAAAATACTATTCCCCCCATACTGGCTCAAAAAAGCCTACTTAGACTAGCAATATAGGCTAGTATAGTAATAAAGCTAATAGTGCACTATGCCTGTATAAGTAATAGTCATTTTTGGCTAATTGCCTTACTAATCTCTCCTGTGTATAGTTATGAGGTAGATAGGAGCTATACATAACTATGATATAGTTATGTCTAGAGTTTTTATATTTACATAGTATCAGACTTACTAATATATATAATAATTTAAACATTCACCAGTTTATTTAGATATCTACAGTTTATGTATTTACTAGCTTACTGAATCTGCAATTCATGCATTCGCTGACTTGCTTACATACCTATAATTCATATATTTGTTGGCTTCCTTAGACAAGTATATGTTCTCTAGCTTGTAATATGTAAAGCCTAAAAATACATAGATGCCTGAAAAAGAAGTTGAAAAGATATGAATTGCGTACATATTTATAAAGTTTATAGATATTAGCTAAAGAATATATAAAGGCATAAAATGTATGGATATCAGTATAAAAAGCTAGAAAGGCATGAATAGTATACTTATTAGTATAAGAAAATAGTGAATGTATACTTATCTAAGCAAACTGGTAAATATATGAATTATGGGTATCTAAGTAAGCCAGCAAATACATGAATTACAGGTTTCTAAGTAAGCCAAGAAATATATGAATTGTAGGTATCTAAGTAAGTCAGTGAATATATAAATTGTAGGTTTAGCAACCTGATGAATATATGAACTATAAGTATCTAAACAAGGTAGTAAATATTTAAATTGTCATATATATTAGCAAGTCCAGCACTAAATGAATATAAGAACTCTAGTCATAACTATATCATAATTGTGCATAACCCCTATTTATCTTCCAACTATATAAAGGGGAAGTTAGTAAAGTATTTAGCTAAATATAACTATTGCCTATATAGACATAGTATACTATTACCTTTACTACCATACTAGCATATATTAATAGTCCAAGTAGGCTTTTCTAAGTTAGGCTGCAAAGTTGCTACCAAGCGGAGTTGATCATACCTAGTTAGGTAGAGTAGTACACCCCTAATTTCCTTACCTACCACCGTAAATCACTAGGCATACAGCAACTACCACTAGTATAGCTCTCACGTCATAAGAGTATTCGGAATTTTATTTATAATATAAGTTAATAAAACTCATGAACTACTATCTGGGTAAGAAGATTATTAGATATCCAATATATGCATATATAACTAACCTATCTCATAGAAGTTTTGACTAATATCAATACTATTGGTATAATATTGATATACAAAACTTAGCTATGTTAGGAAGTTCAGCTCATATATGTGAGAGTATGGCTAGGTCTTCACTATATCTCAGTATAGGTAACTGCTATCAGAAATAGGGACAGGATTTAGGAAGAAGGAGGAGAGCTTATATATCTGCGATGTAAGTACTGCTATACCTATATTATTAACAGTACCATGCCTCCATAAAATTAGGCAAGTTTAGTTGATAAAGGTAAGAGTATTGCTAGGCCTCCAATATGTACAAGTATAGCTAATAGCTATAAGAATTATCTATACAATCTAGGAAGAGAGAGGAGAGTTTCTATATTTCTAATATCAATAGTAGTATACCTCTAATATTAACTTTGCTATACTTATATCAGACTAAGTAAGTTCCTCTAATAGAGGTAGGAGCATGACCAGGCTTCCAATATATACAAGTATCACTGACTGCTCTCAAAATTATCTATATAATGCAGGAAGAGAGAGGAGAGTTTTCTTACCTCTAATATCGATAGTAGTATATCTCTAATATTGATAGTAATATGCCTCTAATATCAATAATAGTATGCCTCTGATATTAATAGTGGCATACCTCTAGTGTCAATTCTAGTATCTATATATAAGACTAAGCAAGTTCCTCTAACAGAGATAAATACATTGCTATACCTCTGATATATACAAGCATAGCTGATAGCTATGAAAAATATATACATAATCCAGGAAGAGAAAGAAGGGTTTCTATACCTCCGATATTAACAGTAGCATACCTCTGATATTGACTTTATAATGCCTATATATAACCAAAAAAGTTCCTCTGATAAAGGTGAGAGTATAACCTAGCCTCCAATATATACAAGTATTGCTGACTATACTCAGAATTATCAATGTAATCTAGAAAGAGGAAGGAGAGTTTCCATGCCTCTAATATCAACAATAGTATTCCTTCAATATCTACTTTACTATGCTTGTATAAGACTAAGCAAGTTCCTCTAACCAAAGTGAAAGTATAGTTAGGCCTCCAATATATGCAAGCATTGCTAACTATTCTTAGAATTATTTATATGATCCTAAAAGAGGGAGTAGAGTTTCTATACCTTCAATATCAATACTACTATTCCTATGATATTAATACTATCCTCCCTCTAATGTTGACACTACTATGCCTATGATATCACTACCACTTGCCCTCTATGGTCGATATTATCTTACTTCTAATAGTGATACTACCCTGCTTCCAATATCGATATTACTCTACCTCTAATATCTATACTTCTATATTTTGTCTTTGAATTAATATATGCTAGCTAAGAGCTAGGTTACCGTATGGGTAGTTTTAGAAGTATCATTCTATGTTTGCATTGGAGTCAAATACTATAAGCATATGATGGCCTATAATAAGGGCTGTATAAAGTTGGTTAAGTTTTAGATACTCTAGCATACTATAGGATAATCTTTTATATATACATATTCGTCAGAATAGTATGGATATTTATTATATTTAGTTACTAGTATTATTTCAATATTAGGTATATCTTATTATTTGGAGTAGACTTCTACTGTGGGGAAGCTGAAGACATATTCCTTTCAGACCAAATAGCTAAGGCATTATGTGAGATATAGGCAATCTAGAATATATAATATTACCCTCCTTTAGTATATAAGTTATCTTCGAGCAAGTGGGGCTATGATAAAGCTAAAAACATTAAGCCTAGTATTCTAGTGAAAAGGACTCTAATACCTAGTGTCCCAGTACTATAGGTTGAATTAATAGTCTATAGAGATAGAAAGGCATTTTTATATCAAGAGTGTGAGACCATAGCTCTCAAAAGCCAGTAATTGCGATCAGGGCTTACCAGCTTATCAGTTTGCCTCTAGAGATACTAGTATCACTAAAGACATGAGTGGCAAACTATATTCGATCCTAATATTTGCTAGCTTACTTAAATAAGTATATATTTACTATTTCTTTAAGCTAATATATATGTAATTCATATCTTTCTAGCTTCTTATACTGATATCTATATCTTTTATATCTTTGCACCTTCTTTAGCTGATATCTATAAGCTTTATAAATATATATACAATTTATATCTTTTCGGCCTCTTTCTTAAGTATCTATATATTTCTAAACTTTGTACCTTATAAGCTAGTAAATATATATTTATTTAAGGAAGCTAGCAAATATATAAATTATAAGAATCTAAGTAAGCTAGTAAATACATAAACTATAGGTATTTAAATAAGTCAGTTAATACTTGAATTATTATATATATTAGTAAGATAGGCAGTATATAAGTTTAAAAACTCTAAATATGACTATATTATAGTTATATATAGCCTCTATATTATGACTATGTAAAGAGAAGGTTAGTAAGATATTTAGCTAAATATCAGCAAAAAATCTAATTCATATATTATTTATCGTCAAGATAGGGTGATTAGATGAACTTAGTAACCAGAATGACTTTGACATTAGCAAAAAGTGCAATTTGTTCAGTATACTCGTACAAACATTGCTACCTAATTTTCTAGGTTTACTCGTATAATCTATGTATTCCTCTTAAGAGTTAAGTTTTCAACTCAACTCATAAAAAGGAGCAATTACCTTATGTTTTACTTTCATGACAACTGCCCTAACCTGTTTTGGTCCAGTTGTCTTACAAGGTCTCAGAGGCTTCATTTGTTTTATAGGCTTTTAATTTTATTCTATAATGATTGACTTATCACTTATCATATCCTATTCTATTCTTTACTGTTTTGGGAACTTGAAGTATGAATAGCGAGTAGTAAAGCCATGTTATTCTGCCCAGTTAAGGATTGGAGTAAGAGAGGTATCAAGGTATTGCTGAAGAATGGGAAAGAGAGCAAATAATATATATTGGAAGGAGTAACTGATTAGAGTAAGGTGGAATAATTTCAGGCTTTGGATGGGGAAGAAAAGCTTAGGAAAGTAATAGAAAGAGTAAGGAAGGAAGTAAATAAGTTGGTGGGGGAGGATAGAGGTTTTGGAATTATTTACTTAAGGGAAAAATATGTGACAAGGGATAATAATAAGGTACTCACTATTTCAGATAGTACATTAACTGAGAAAGCAATGGAAATTATCTTTAGAGGCCTAGTAATCCAGGATATCATAGAGTCGAATAAAATTATAGAGTCAGAAATTTCGTCGATAACAATGGTAAAGGGAAATAAGATTATAGAAGGGATTACTGTCCATACTTATTCTGGAGTCAGGTCCTGAGTGATCAAGACTCCAAAGAGGGTCAAGTTTGCTGAGCGGGAAGGGTTCAAGCTAGTATAAGAAGGAAAGGAGGAAGCATGTGAGTCGGATAATGAGACCATGAGGCTGAAGTTAGCAAAGAAGGGAAAGGGAAAGCTGATTAGAGAATCTTTGGCTAGAATAGTAGAGGAGTTAGGATATTCTATCAGCTTCATAAAGAATCTCCTAGAGGTATTAGTCACTTAAAACCTCTTTCCTGCAGGAAAAGCTGTTATAGTAGGGAATGGCAGAGATTCCTTAAATATTATATTAGAGGATATAGAGGAGGTCGAAAGCTCTAGACAGGTGGTGGATCTGTTGGGGAGCTAATATGTGGCTAAAGGTTTGACCAAGGAGGAGGCAGATGAGATCATTAGGAAGATCCTGGACAAGTCGGGCAGTGGGGAAGTTAAAGAGAGTAGCAAACTTGATTTAGGGGATGGTAATAAGAAGATGAAAGAAGGAGAAGAGAAAGATGAGGCCAAAGTGGAGTTGGATTTGTATGATTTGCTAAGTGACTACTGGGGGATGTAGGAGCTGGTCAATGACTTATTAGCCAATTTGAAAAAAGTGGAAGAGATCGAAGTAATCAGAAGGGGTAGGCCTGTTAAGACTAGGAGAAGTTTAGTAGTAGCCAAGTTTGTAGTCAATATAGTTGGGCTGATGCTGTCCTAGGAAGGGGCATCAGATACAATAAGAGGGGACTTGTAGGAGGATTTTGAAGATGAGGTAATTAATACTGGAGACAAAGAGAAGCTAGCTCAGATTAGAAGAGCTAAGAGAGGTTATATGAAGGTCACAAAAAGAGGATAGTCTACCATAGATATAGTTGGAAAGAAGCTGGAGAAGCTCACTGAAGTGGTTTCTATTCTGGTAGTATTATAGGAGATCGGTACTTCAGAGGAGTATGAGAAAGCGAGAAAACTCCAAGTGAGAAAGCAAGCTCAGGTTATGGAGACAAAAAGGGCAGCTATAGAGATTAAGAAGATTACTATAAAGGAGAAAAAAGAAAAAGAGGTGAAAATGGGTATGGAGGAGGCAAGAGTCATAGCTAAAAAAGCCATTAAGTAAGTGAAATTACTAGAGGAGAAGGAAAAGGTAGTAAGGATAGTAGCAATAGAGGAGATCGAAATATATGAATCATTAGATAAGAATACTATGGAGCCAAAGTGAGTAGTGGAGGCAACAAGGAGGTATGAAGAGGCATGAGTATAAATCAGGAAAATTGAGGAGAGGAGAAAACTTAGCTCTGAGGTTCATGTAGGGAAAGGTCTGGTAGTCATTAGTAAGAAGGTATATCATACAGTCTCTATTATTATAGCCCACCATGATAAATTGATAGATATATATTGAGGTAATTTATAATAGAGAGTTATTAAGATAAATAAGTTGCTACAGGAAGTAGCATAGCTGGAGGAACACATAGTGTAGACCGCTATAGAGTCAGTCACCCATAGTAGTAGAGACTTGAAATCGAACTAGGAGATTGGGAAGGTCCTAAAAGAAGTATCTGTGAGGGAAGTCTTGAGTAGGGTAATGCTACAGTTAGTTACTTTCTTTGGGGCCCAGGATGATTTTGTACAGGCTTGGATTAAGAGGGAGGAAATAGTGTATCTAGTTGCTATAGATACCCCAATAGATAAGAACTTGTATGGCAAGAACCTCAACATACTCCTAAAAAAGAAGAATATTGGAGTCAAGTAGGAAAATAGGTATCCTTCCTACTACAGGTACTGGAATAAGAAGTTAGGGGTAGTCTTTGAGGTGTAAGATAGTATAAAGGCAGTGAAGGTAGTAAAGAAGGGGATTATATAGAAGAGTAAGATAAGGAAGATAGCATATATTAGGGATAGAAAGATAGAAGTAGAAAATAGTAAGAGTTCTCGAAAGTTAAGTATAGGTACTATTAGGGGCTTGGCCACTCGGCCTACAAATCTGAGTAAGTTCTCACTCTTATTAGGCCCAAGAGGGTGGCAGATAGTAGAACGTCCTTTGGATAATAGTATTGGCCCTAGGATAGGTCCGAGTAGCTAGCAATAGAGGAGTAAGTTGGCTGGGGCAAAAGACCTTTATTAAGAAGGTGCAGAATGTGGTTCCCGAAGAGCATTCATAGGGTAGAGTAATATAAAGTATTTTGGGTATGGGGGAGGGAGGTATATGCAGAGGAGCTATACCTTTCAGAGCAGGTTCCTTGCTCTAGCAATCACATATCGAGGTCCTGTAGGCCCTATAAGACAGTCAAGGTTAGGGTACTAGGTATTAAGGAGGATAAGTAGGATAAAAAAGGGAGCCTCAGGGTCTCAAAGTGGTAGTAACAGGGTAGACTTGGGACCCGTGGGGGGAAGAAGATGCTAAGGGCCTCTGTGTAAGGTATTATAATATGGGTCGATCGATTTCGAATACTTATGCTTTTCTAGAATAGGGTCATGAGGTTAACTTAGATATAAATTTTGTAGGTAAATACTGGGAGAGAGAAGGAGATATGCAAAATAGGCTAGGTTTAAGATTACATAATATGGTTAAGAAGAAGTCTAAAGTTACTATATATTAGAAGGAAGTTTTAATACCAGAACCCTTAGTTTTCTTGAATGAGGACCGAGATATTAGGATTCGGGTTAGTGAAGTAGATTTAATAGAGGTCTATGGGAATAGCTCCTAGTCAGAAAGTAAGATGAGAGACTAAATAGCGAGCATATAGGTAAGGACAAAGAAGAGGAGAGTTATGATGTGTGAGGATTTCCATATATATCATAGAAACTGGGACTAGGAGAGGGTTGTAAATATTAGAGGGAAAGAGCTAGTAGCTTTTATAGAAGAGAAAGGTTTGGAAAGGCTAGTAATTAAAAGACCTACCTAGGAGAGGCTAGTAGATGGAGAGTGGCTGAGGAGCATGATCGACCTGGTTTTCACCAAAAAGGTATATGTTTTGTACTTGGATAGGAGTTCAGGGAAAGAGAAGCTCAGGTCCGATCACTTTTACCTTCTCTTTGAGGTGGAGGATAGTTAGGATAAGGGAGAGAGGAAGGGATGGAGAATTGATTGGGATCCCTTATTTACTCTGGTAGAAGAGATGGAGAAGAAGGGAGCAATTTCTATATTATTTTGGGTGGTGAGCTTACCAAGTATTATAGTATATGATAAGCTCAAGAGTTTGAGGGACCAGTACCTAGTAGAATACTCTGTAGTCTAAAGATCTAAATGGTGGTGGGATAAAGAAGTAAGAGAACAACTTAGATAAGTATGATATAAGAGGAGAGGAAGGGTAGATGCAAACATATACATAGGACAGAGAGAGAGAATGGAGCATTAGAAACGTAAGTAGAAGGAACTGTAGAGGCTGATAAGGGAAAAGAAGCGGTAGTATGAGAAGGAATTCTATGAGGAAAATAGTAAAAAATACTTCTGGGAGATTGTTCAGTAGGTTAAAAATTCATATCGGTTAAAAGAAGCTATGGAAGACTTACAAGACTCAAGAAGTAAGAATTCATGTGATGATAAGGAGAAGAGAGAGGAGTTGGTAAGAGATCATTTTGGATAGGACCAGGAAAGGAGGAAGGTTGGGGAGGACATTTGAGGGACTGATAATATAGTCGAGAATAGTCGAGCTCTTCTAAAAGAGGAGAGAATGACTCTGCGAGAGGAAGTCTTGGAAGCCTTAGAGAGAATAAGGAACAAGTCAGTACTAGGCCCTAATAGAGTGGGTTATAGGCTGATCATACTTGTTTTGGGTATCTTATTAGGAGAGAGACTAGTAGACACTATAGTAGAAAGCTTAGTAGCTAGAGAGGTTTCGAGAGAGTAGCAATTCATGAAGGTTGTTATAATCCTAAAACTGGGGAAGGATTATTGGGTTATGAAGAGATAGGCCTCTATCAACCTCATTAATTGCCTAGAGAACCTCAGGGAGAAAGTAGTAGTAGGGAGGTTAGAACAGGCAGGTCTATTCTATAAGGGACAATTTAGGGGAGTCAAGGGGAAGGTAGTAATAGAGGCAGTAGAAAGGGTTATAATTAGGGCTCAAAGGTGTCTAGTCTCTAGGGATAATATAAGGTTAGGGTTTTGGGATGTCAAGGGCAGCTTCTAAAATATGAGAGAGAAAGAGGTTGTGATGTAGGTGAGGAAAAGTAAGGAGGGTCGAAAGTGAATCTAGTAGATCAGGTATTTTTTCAGAGCAAGGGAATTCGAGATTCAGTGAGATAGAAGAGAGAGGGGTTAGGAAAGGATGAATGTGGGGTACCTATAGGGGTTACCCCTATCTCCAGTAGTTTTTCTAATATGAATAGCCCTAATCATCGCCAAGATAGAAAAGAGAGCTCAGAAGGAGGTTTATAGATCTGTAGAATTCCTGTCTTTTGTAGATGATATTAATGGGGAGATATTTGTTAATAAGAAAGATATGGTGAGCAGAGAAAATGTAGGTTACCTAGTGAAGAAGATAGAAAAAATTATAGAAGAGGTCCTAGAGAAATAGGGCCTCTCACTAGAGGCTTCTAAGTAAAAAAAGGTATTTCTTCGAGATAAGAAGAAGAAGAAGAAAAAAGATGTGAAATGTATTTAGTGGCTAGGTATTATCTTAGATAAGAGTCTTATATTTGAGAACTATTGGAAGTCCGAGATAGCCAAAGTAAGGGCATTTATGGCTAAGTGCAATAGAATTGGAAACTCTCAGTAGGGGATCTCTCTAATAAGCTAAAAACAGCTTTTCACTATTTCTATCAGAGCTATTATAATATAGGGTACTGAATTGGGGTAGAGAGGGCAGAAGGACTGGGAGTGGGAGTTTAATAGCCTCCAAGATCAGGTGTTATAGAGGTACATAGGAGTAGTAAGGGGGACAAGAATGGAAATTGTATTCAAGGTGGTAGGTATTAAGTTTTCAAGGACAGCCTTAGATATATGTTAAGACAGACTAATAGCTAGGATAATGGCAAACTTGGACTTATTAGGGGACCTCATGCCTGACGAAGGCTACAGAGAAGGTAACTCATTGGTAGAGGTCTTGGTTGGGAGGGCCACGGCGACAGTAAAAAGTGAGGAATAGGCTCTGTCTTATGAGGGAAGGACTTCTATTTGCTTGGTCTCTATCTTGGACTTAGTCTGTAAAGGAGAGGATGAGGTAGATAAGTAGGAAGAGGAGATTAGATTTTGAAGCATAGGGAGAGAAGTTTGGTATAGTGATTAGAGTAAAGGTGAGGGAGGCAAAATAGAAGGTAGGAGCTGCAATAAAGATGTTAAGAGCAGTGTGGGCTTAGGACATACAGTGACAGTCTAGGATGGAGAGATTGTTGGTATCCAAAGAGCTCTTGAAAAGATGAAAGGGGATTAGGAGGTCTTGGTTCTTTCGAACTCTCAAGTAGCCATCAAGTTACTAGTAAAGGCTGGGAAAAGGAGTAAAGTAAGGACGTAGGATATGGTTTGTGTGATGAGAAAGTTGGGAGAGTCAAATACTAAAATTTATTTCGAATGAGTAAAGGCATATGTTAGGATTGAGGGGAATAAAAGAGCGGATTGCTTGGCAAAGTTTGGAGCCCAGAAAGAGGGGGATTATATAATTATGGAAGGAAGAGTATAGTAGTGGTATAAAGAAAAGTCCTGTCAGAAGAGATATATGGTAGAGTTCAAGCTAGGTAGAGTGATCAAGTAGAATAAGAGAGTGGTGGTGAATTATTTCCAGTGCTGCAGTAGTAAAGATGACTTTGCTATCTAGAGACAGAAGATAGGAAAGGCAGATTTGAATATAACCTACCAATCATATGGGAAATATAAGGAGATAGAGAGTCATATTGCACTAGTATACATTGAAAGGGAGTAGTTAGGCTAGAGGTTTAGCTCTTGGAAAGACGTTGACTGATTGAAGTCTGTTATAAAAAAGGAGATGGTAGATGAGAAGAAAGTCTCAATTGACTTGGCAGAGGTATTTTTCTCTCGCTTACAATCATACTAATTACTATTGAGAGAGAGTAAGCAATAGGAGGAGATCGTATAGATACTTGGTTATATTGTCTATAGTTTTGCTATAGTTAATTGTGCTCTAGGAATAGGGGGTATAGGGTATTAGGCCTATATAAACCTCACTATAGTCATACTATATATAAGTATTAATATAAAAAAAAAAAAAAAAAAAAAAAAATTTAATTAGTATCTGATACTTCAGATACTTTAGATACTCTGGATATAAACTGAAGATTATAAAGCTAGAAGGTTAATAAATTCGTATCTAGATATAACCATACTATTAAAATATATTATATATAACTCATATCTTTATGGATGGATTACCTATAGCATATATATACTTAGATATATTTTATATATTTTATATATTAGAAAAGTTAGTAATACATGCTATTAACTTTCAAATACTATAGCTTAATAATGTAAAATTCATAATATTATGTCTAGTCTTACATAGTAATAAATAATACTAGATAGTACTCATTCGGTACTATTTATATAATTTATATCTACTAGAATAGATATTTATATATACCGGTTCTACTAAGAGATTGCCTCAAGAGAGTAGTAGTTATTTAAGTGGGGAGTTTTATTAAGAATATTAATTAATAGGTATAATTTTCATATAGATTATTTGCTAACTAACTAATCTATTGTAAGTTATTATCTATCTGAGTAGTCTAAGAAGGAGATTCTAAAGGGGAATTCATACTTCTTTTATACTTGTTCCATAATATATTTAATAAATCAGAATATATGAAATATAGTACTTACTATAGGGTAGTATTATATAAGTTATAGGAAATATAAGTTATAGAATATATGAGTAATAGGTAATATAAGTTATAAAAAATATATAAATCATAGGAAATATATGAGTCATAGGAAATATAGGGCTATGCTGGGGCTATACTAAATGTTTGAGAGTATATATGAGATGGTAAGCTTCACTGAATAACTAACGACCAAATTCGGTAGTTGTGAAATAATAATAGATATAGAAAATATAAGATAAATAAAATAATAAGAAATAATATTTCTTATTACACTTCTCTACTTTGAATAGATTTTACTATATTAGTAATTCTATTCTATAATCCTATCTTCTATGTATCCTATCTTAAGGAATAGTTGAAGTATATTAGTATTGATATATTTATTATTGAGGGTCTCATTCATAATGTAGTACTATTCTTATTAAATAAAAGTTTAAGTTTTATCTCTTATCTAAGGTCCTTATTTTCCTCTTTTGGTATATTATCTTTTAAAAGTATCTTCTAGACTTCCTCTAACCCAGAAATCCTTAAGGATTTCAATAGTAATATCTTTAATATTTACTTAATAATCATATTCTAGAGTATATCCTAACTATCTAATCTTATATTAAAATTCACTAGATCATAGTACTATTCTAAATTCCAATACCTTTTCAACTTTATATTGATCATCATTAATTAGTCTTAATTTCAGAGATCATCTTTCAGGAAACTGAATATAATTATTTTGATAATATAGTTTAAGTTTTAAAATATAAAAAGTATGATATATGAGATTTAGATTAGATTGAGGAGATAAGTCTAGACTATAATTATTTTGATAATGATTAGTAGATATAATTGAAAAAGGGCATAACCATTAAGGTTTTAACTTAAGTAAAATATTCAGTATATTTATATTTTCGGAGGATAGTATAACCTGTTGTCTAAATAAGAATTTAACTATATTATGATATTTGTTTCCTTGTATCATTTATATCTTCTTGGCATTATAAAGTACTTGTGAGGTATTTTTATGACATTCATTTGCTAGTACAAATGCATTAATAGGATAAGGTAGCAAGGATGCTCCTTGATATATGCCAAATCCTAGTTAGGTTAAAAAAGGTCTACTTTTTTTAGTACTATTAAATCTCGAGTTTAACTTCAATTAAATCTTAGGCAATTCATATAGGTAGTCAGATCTATCGACTTTATATGCTTTTACTATTTGTAAGATTTTCTTATGTATAATCTTAGATTATCTATTGGTATAAGGATAATAGGTAGTAAATAATTCCAATTTAATTCTATTCTTCTTAGCTCAATCCTAGAAGTGTAATAATATAAAAAGAGTATCAAAATCCAAAATAATATATAAAGGATATCTTTTAATTAGGACTATATAAATATTAAAAAAAGCAGTATATTGTTTTACTGTAAAATTGTTAGGAATAGAAATAAGAAACTTAAATCCTAATTATCTATTGATAATTGTCTAAAGGCATGAAATATAGATAATATATTCTTTATCAGTAGAAATATTCAGATACAAGAGTGAATATTTGATAAAGATAGGAGCTAACTTAAGGAAATTTATTGAAATATCTGATAAAGGTCTTTTTAGTACATATAAAGAAGTAACTAGTCCAAAAAGTAGTTTGTTAGAATATTTTATTCATTGACAAGTATTATAACTTCTGATATACTCTTTAATCGATATAGAGAAAGACTGGTATTAGTATTAGTCAGTAAGATATTTTATGGTTTTCTCAATTCCGCTATAAGCTATTACTTCATATACTTCCATAATTACTAGCTTGAGATAGTTCTTACCTTTAATAATACAAGTTTTGGGTAAGATCAATCTCCATTGTCCATATATATTTCTAATATATAAAAATCTATCTCTAATCCTATGATCCTTATATTATTCTAAGATATTATAGTAATCCTTCTAGATAGGACATCCCTTTATATATGGCTAGTATACTATCTTCATTCCATCTTCTAGATCTAACTATTGTATGATAAAGAAATCTTTATTATCTTTCTAACTATTAGTAATATATTTGTTATCAATAAGCCTATTAAGAGTTAGTTCAATTCGTTAATTAAAATTGATAAGGGTGAGTGTTTTCTTTTTATAGGTAGTAGAGTTATATCTTAGTCATTTGTAGAAGTCGCAACATTATTTGGAAAATCAGGATAATTTGGTAGTAATGATAGTAGGAGTTTCATCAACTGTTACTCACTTTTAGGAATAAAAAGTAACTGCTATGGTCTAGAAGACTTTATTAATATTACTTCTAGAAAAAGGTAGTATGGGGTTCCATGGTTATTGAGGTACAATTAGTGCGTTTTGGTAGATTTTTTTTATATAGTTGCTAAGACCTTCTTTGTGAAAGTTAGTAAGAGGAAGAGTGGAAACCGATTTGGCTATTTCTTTATAAGAATCTTAGATTGTATTAAGATTATCTAAACAGTTCTTAAGGAATTCTTTCTTCTTCTAAAAAACTGAATTCGTAAGGGTATAGTTGAGGTTACTATATCCTAAGGTATTGCAGATAGTATAGATCTCTACTACAAATACATGGTTGTATATTATGTGAGAGTTACCATGTACAAGATAATAAAAATCTTGATATGCAGACTAATATATATACTTATAATATTGATAGCTAGTATAGATGAGGGTAATATCAATAGAAGTTGGTATTGATAGAGGAGTTAAAAGCTCTCCTTCTTTATTCTTGATTACTTTTTGTGGAATAGATTCTACCTAGAGTTCTTTGGTATTATTGGGCTAGTACCTATTAAATACTTTATTGTTAATTAATGTAAGAGATTCTTTATTAGAGGCTTTTGACTTATAGCAGAGTACTTTATACTTATAGTTATCTTCTACTTCTACTTCAGCTTCATAGTAGGGGTAAAAGACATAGTGTCCGAGCTTTATAGCTCTTTTATTATACTTATTGAAGTTGCAATTTATATGTTAGAAATTAATAGCTCTAGAAGAAACTATTTTAGATGATAAAGCTTGGGGGTATAGAAAGAAAGTTAAGGCATTAGTATAAAGATGAAGAGAAGGGTTAATACTGGTAGGAATATAATTATCTACAATAGTAGGAATGTTAGGATATTTATATTTTCTTAATAAAGTATCTACTATTAAGTTTTTCTTTCCTACTGTATACTAAATTTCATAATCAAATTCTATAAGAAGGCCCTACTATTATCTGAGTTTCTAGTATGTATAAGTTTTTAAGTATAAAAGGTGACCAATAGTTTATGATCTATAAAGATAGTAAATTTGTAACTTCTGAGTTACCCTTCAAAAAATTTTAATAAGTCAATAATTACCAATAAATCTTTTTGGAAAGTTGGGTAGTTTAATTGAGCTGGATTAAATTTTCTAGAGTGAAAGTATGATAGTCTGATATGAGTAAGGGGGTCTTAACCAATCCAAGATCTTAAACCTATATTATTAGTATCATAAATTAAGTATTTGGGTTTAGTAGATATATTATTCTAGGGTTTTAAAATATGAAAAGCATTGATAAGTTCTTTCAGTTTTTCAAATGGTATATTATGTATATCTGTCTATTCTCATTTTTTAGTTTTTCCTTATAATTCTGATAATGTACTTATATAAGATACTAAGCCAAGAATAAAATAACTATAATAATTAATAATTCTAAGAAAGCCTTATAGGTCTTTCTTTTTCTTAAAAGTGGAAAATATTAATATTATTATTCTCTTAATAAGATCGATATACAGTCCCTCTAAAGTCAAAATATGGCCTAAGATTTCTAGTTTATCTATAAAGAATTAATATTTGTTTATTTTCAGAAAGAATCTTTTATCTTATAAGTATTATAATACTATTATGAGAGTAGCAATATACTATTTATAGGTCTCAGTAAAGATAATAATATTATTAATATAGACTATTAAATCCTTATAGACCCTGTCTTTAAATACCTTATATATTGCTTAAATCATAGTAGCTAGTATATTATAGTCTCCTTATTACATAACTCTGTTTCGATAATATCTTAAGTATATTAAGAATATAGAGTATTTCTCTAATTCTGAGTCAATTTTCATATTATAGAAGTCATTTACTAGGTTTATTTTTAACCAAAGGGGATTTATTACTACTAATTCAATTAATTCATTAATATTAGATAGTAGTGTATGGTTAGGTTTGACTATGAAATTATAGTTTTAATAGTCATTGATGAATCTAGCTTCTTCTAGTTTGTTTCTTTTTGGGATAGTAAACATAGTAACTATATTAGTATTATTTTTTGCTCAGTAGATTTATTTTGTCTTTTTATCTCTAGTAATTTAATCATAAATTTATTATCTAAATTAGTAGCCTAATAGTCTCTATTGTAGTATCTATATTACTCTAGGTTTGGATTTGATATAGTGATTGACTATTCTGAGTGGTAGTAAGTCCCGTAGAATTTCTTTTAGAAATAATTTAGAAAATTCTTTAAT
>WHUY01000233.1:0-30823 GCA_015179035.1 Tirmania nivea
TGGAGTCCTTACGGTTATTTTAACAATTCTTTTATTCCTAGAGGGAATACAGGTCTTTACACGTTACCTATCTTGTGTTAACGCCTAGAATGCTGGATCATATTTACGATAATGGCGAGCACAGCATGGGAAGGGAGGGGTATGGAGTGGTGAATGATATGGAGAAGAAGGCAAGCAAACAATCATAACGAAATACAACTTGTAACTCCTAGATATATGTTCTGGGCCGCTCGCGGGCAATTTATATAACTACTGTATTTGGTACATAAATGCACTTGAATTAATAACAATATACCTAACTAGACATTTATCAAATACATACAACTGGGGGCTGCATCTAGCTCTGGATTGATCAGGATCTGCTCTTGGTCATCCTTCGAGTCATCCTCTGGGTCATCCTCCAGGTCACCCTCCGGGTCATCTTCCGAGTCATCTTCCAGGTCGAGATATCATCCAGTAGTCTAATTTGCGTCCATTCAGCTAGAGCTGAGAGGTTACTACAGTCATGATCTGCGAGTACTTTGGTATGACAATAGATAGAACATTTCAAGTCATTTTTGTAACATCGGCAGCGACGATTAGTACAACAAGTACATGAGACAGAAACTCGAGTTGTTGTAGATGCTTGACGAGCAGCATTAGCTAAGGTAATTAAAATCTGTCGAGTAGCTAGAGTATCTGTAATTTCATCTTCTGAACCCATAAGGTTAGTTGCTGGCTGGAGGTCTTTGGTTGGAATAAATCTTACAATACCGGATCTCAGCTGGGGCTTTTAAACTGTGAATACGGAACTCATATGTTATGTCGGACCTATTATCTCACATCAGATTTACCGGGCATATCACACATCAGAATCCATTATTAAACATACCTCACATCAGATATATTTACCGAATTCAGTAATTATATAATTGCCTGCGAGCGGCCCAGAACATATATGCAGAATATACGGTCACGCAATCTGACAATTCTTGGTGTTGCCAAGCTATTTCAGTCTACCTATACAAATAAAATCTGCTTCTAGAGACAAACGTTACAGGTCGTGCACCCCGTGCGCAACTAGACAAACTAGAAAAATCTTTGCATTTACGTAGATCAAGCACGTAGAAGGGGTTTAACGTGCGCTTAGGCCAATGGTGATCTGATTTAGCTATCGCATATGTAGTTACGTGGATTTGCAAGGCAATATGCCTATCTCTTTGGGTATCTGGTTGTGTTGGTGGGGCCTGGCCCGTCCTACCCACACGGTGTTCGATTCCCTTAAGGGCTAAAAGGACTTTTCCTCCGGCTGAGCTGGATGTGGATGGTCAATCTTGGCTTTGCCTCTGGGCTCTCTCTCGCCACTCGCGCTCCAGCTGTCTCTCTCTCTCTCTCGCTCCAGCTGTCTCTCTCTCGCGCTCCAGCTGTCTCTCTCTCTCGCGCTCCAGCTGTCTCTCTCCCGCCAGCTCTCTCCCCCGCCAGCTCTCTCTTCCACCAGCTCTTCCTCTCGCCAGCTCTTCCTCCCGCCAGCCCCTCCCCCTGCCAGGCCTTCTACCAATTGTTCCGCCAGCTTTTCCACTAGCTCTTTTACCAGCTCTCCACCATTTCTGTAAGTTTTTTTGCTCTTGATATATACCTATTCTAATAGTATTATAGGAGGAGGCTTAATAGATAAACCCATATCTTCTGATGCAGCTGAACTTGCATCTCAACCCGCTCTTCCTCAATTTCAACCTGCCGTTGCTCCCGCTCCCGCTTGAATATGCGTGTTCAGGCTAGCTTCGATAATATTTCCTTTGTATCTTGGCTAAAAGAAATTTCATATAATTCTACACTTATAGGTACTATTTCCTTACCAGCTTATATTTAAGCTTATACCCAACTAGAGGATCTTATTGATTTTGTGTATCCTCCTACTGTCTTATCTACTGCACTACATGATTTAACAGCCTTTACTAATTGCTGCATTCTTGCATTTCATAACGATACAGTTAACCAATTCAATATCTTAGTCTTGGATAAACTACCCAGCGAAAGTCAAACTTTTCATACAATCAATACTTCCGATACAAATGAAGAAGATCCAAATTTTATGCAATATCCCGTGGAAAATTTACAAAGTTTAAATTGGAGTGGATTATCTCTATTTCAGCTTATTCTGAAAATTGGATGTCCAGTTATGCTGTTACATAACTTTAATCTCACTGAAGTTCGGAAGAAAACTGATCCCCTGTATCTTATTAGCTACTACAGAGGGCGAGCTTCCATTTATTTTAAGTCGAAAACAGTTTCCTATTAAGCTCTGTTTTGCTATTACTGTTAATAAGGCATAAGGGCAAACATTAGGTATTGTTGGATTGGATTTACGTACTTCTGCATTTACACATGGTCAGTTTTATGTTGCTATGTCACGAGTTACTAATGTAACTAATCTCGCTGTACTACGAAGTTCTATCTCTCCTGTTACTACATGCAATATTGTATATTCCCAATTATTAATCTCTTAGTTCCTGTTACTACATGCAATATTGTATATACCCAATTATTAATCTCTTAGTTTAATATTCAATGCCTTCAGTACGGTTTATTTGCACTTGGGTTATATGTTGGAAAAAGTATTATTATCTGCCCCTAGATTTCACGCGAGCGTAACGAGCGACAACATCTCGTAAAGTATACTTCGCAAATGAATAGTACTACTGTACCACGTGATGCTGTCGACTGTTATCAGATTCTTCAACCTAACGTTCTCATCTGTCCGAACTGACGTGGTAGTGCAACCACACTAGACAAGAAAGGTGGGTCGCAGACTACAAGAAGTGAAGTATTGTAATACCGCTGCAGGTATGACCAATAGTTATCGTATCGTTTAAAATAAACAAATCACTGCACTATTGCCACTGATAAATATGCTAAATGGCACAATCTTTAGAAACTATTGATTATGTATAATAGTACAACCCCTTTGTGGAATCTGAGCTCCTAAGATATAAGCTATTCTTATTCAACGAGTAAGCCTAACCGTGGCACCAACTACCTATGGGATGTAATAATTCTTACTTTTGAGCTACCTATCTTGATAAAAAATTCAAGCGAAAGGCACAGAAGGCACTTCACGACAATTGTGAAGCCATCCATAAGTTCACCTTCCACAGTAATACCAAGAAACCTTCAGATGAACATTATACATAGCCTTCAATCTGAGCAGTGCACAAGCACTACTTGCGCAACCTGCACCTCTCAAAATTTCACGAAAGCATACACACATAACTAGGAACAGTTCCAAATATATCTATGTCAGGGTAACCCTCGACCCACTAGCTAGCTCTACGGCAATCAGACACTTGGGTAACGTGTAATGGGCAAATAGCAAAAGGGTAGAAGTTTTGAATTCGAAGCTCGGGTGGGTATATATATATATATAATACATCTACATACCTACCAATACTGACAACTAGAAATGGCCGGCACATTATAGCATAGGTGAGAGAATAGTAAAATTAGGCTCACACCAGCCATGTAAACATACACGCACGCACAATACTGGGTACTCGAGCAAAAAAAGGAAAAAAACTAACCCACAAAACTGCTCCCTTTCACTAACCTACTAGGCTTACAGTGATATGAAAATCCAAAATCCAAAACCCAAAAACCATAGCCAATTTTATAAGTAAAAGAATGAATAAGAAATAAGGACTAACCCCCCAATCGCAAATTACCGAAACGGTCCCTAAAAATAGCCAAGCAAAAACAGAACAAGATTATAAGCGTTATAAACTCCTGAAGAATGGTAATTGGGTTAAATATATGAACACAGAAAAAGAAAAAAACCAACACCCAGAAATGATGGTCCAACAATGCATGCTCGCACATAAGGTCATTTATGGTATAACATGGTATATGGTACTCAAGAGGGTATTTTGACATTTATATTACTCATCAGAGGGGCAACTACTCCTCGAGTCTGGCTCCATTTCCTGACTATGTATACTCCCCACTCTTTCTTCCACCACATCCAACTCCCCGGGTATCCCCGCCGATACAGTAGTACTCCTCGATCTCGCCACCACCTCACCTCCACTAGAACTTGCTTGCCTCGCCATGACGACTTGAGATGGGGGAGGCAGAAAAGGTGTAGATCCAGCTGAGGAGGCGGCCTCGGGAGGGGGAGGGATCAGGAGTGCACCAGACATTACTCCAAATGGCCCCGAAGGCGAGGAATGAATTCCGGGGGTGCAGCTAGGGCCGGGAAGTCCTGGGGAGGTAGTAGACCCCCTTGTATACTGTTCCCTTGCATACGGAAACTGACTCATACTCCATGAGGAGGTCGTAGCCGTCACCGCCGGCGACGGCGTTAGCGGTGGTAACGACGGACTCTGCATTGGCGAGGAGAACGCTGTAGATGTAGTCCGTGACAGCTGCTGTTGCTGCCTAACCGTAGACTGCTGTGCACACCATTGTAGCTGATGGTGCTGTAAACTCTCCTGCAGAGATTTCTCCTGAACACCATACCCCGGAGCCCTACTAAACTGTTGAAGTTGGGGTTCTGACCACCCCTGACTATTGGGGGAGAGACCAGGGTTACGCATAGAATTCCCCGTCCACACGCCTACCCCGCGGACATTCTCGTCTCCGACACCACTGCGGCGAGCTTCTTCAAGCTCGCGCAGTGAGATACCTCGCCCGCGAGGAGGGGCAGGGATAACCGTCACTGGTAAATGGCGTTTCCCAACATCTTCCTTCCGCCGGTTATCAGACGATGAGTCTCTCACAAGACCATTCGATGATAGGTTCCCCAGGAAGCGGAAGGGGAATGGTAGGTTAGTCTTGAAAGACGACCATTTACTGGTAGTAGAAGACCCGTCTCTGGGGACATATTCTAGATTCTGCTGCCTTCGCTTGAATGGGTTGAAAAGCCATGTTCCATCTTTCTTTCCGCTACCCTCGCTACTCGAGCCTCTACTCTGTTGTTCCTGTTCATTCTCCAGGTCTGGGGTACCTTGAGGAGATGGAGCCTCTCTTTCGCTTGAGTCCCGGGTTCTAGGCACCCTGAGGCTCTGAATGTTTCCGGCATCATCCGTGGACAGTGTAGTCCTGTTGCTTACGGGGCTCCGCTCTGAGATGCACGACATAGTAGTCCGTCGGTCATGCCTTAGGCCGTCGAAGCTGATGTTACTTTTCCTGCCACCACTATCTGATCCATCATCTGTAGGCGCAGAAGGCGATCTCGATGTAGCTTGTAGCTGTTGGTGTGTCAAGGTATGAGAGTCTCCAACTACACTTTTGTAAACACTTGATGACCCGGATGGATTACTAGTTGCTGTCCCAGCGGTTTCATAGCTATAGCTTGCAGCCGAGTGCCGAGAAAGCCTGTTGATCGCCACTCCAGATGAGTCTGTATGATCAGCCACAGAGCCAGATACTGCGACAACCCGTGTGGGTTCCCCACCTCCACCTTCATCTCCACTGGGCCCTGGTCTTCTAGGAACCCCAGGCCTTTTCTCATGCCCCCGGTGGTCATGGTCATCATCTTCCTGTGAAATTCCCATATTCTCAACCAATCCATCATCTCCATCGAATATTTCTCTACCTAACACCCCCTCCCGCCTTTCCTCTCGCTCTAGTCGTTCAATCCGGTCAACCCATTCCCAGACAACCACGGAAGCGGCAGCTGCTCCAACCCATCGAACATAATCACCCCATGCAGCAAGGTTATTCAGGCTGATATCCAAGCAGAAAAACACCGTTGGTATGAGGACAGCAACCAAGGAGAGAATAGCAATGAGGATATTGCTAGGTGCTTTGGGATGGTAATATGCAAACCTCCGAATGCGGGAAGAAAGAGAATAGTAAACAACGCAAGCAGCGTAGAGCAAAGAAAGTGCAATTTGAAAAAGATATGACAATGCTGGTATGGCATGGAGAAAGCTCTCCGGGGACGTGATTGTAGGAGATAGAAAGTGGACAAGAATGGAAAAAATGGTATCTAGGACAATCAATGCAAAGCCTGCCCACTTGATGATAATCTTCTCACGATGTCTGGGAAAGAGTCTGATTAGGGTTTGCACCTGGGCTAGCCAGAGAAAGGTATCACTAATGATCCTTCCTACGCGCATTTCAGTTCCTGCAACAACTCTCTCTCTTATCTGCTTTGCAGCGCCACTTTCCGTATCTGCAGTCCATGTCTCTCCCATCAGTGAATACTCCAAAGCTAGTATCTGCGTAGTTTCAACCAATGCTAGTGTCAAACAAATCACTACTGTTAATGTAGCTACTTTCTGAAGCCATGGACGAGGTGTTGAAAGGAAGAGCAGGAATAGCAAAACATAGGACAGGGTAATAGTTATGGCTATGGAATATGCCATTGGTATTATGGATGAATAAAACGGGTGCCGCAAAGAAGATGCGGGAAGGTGTGAGCTTGAACTATCAGGAGCATTACTTGTGGGAGTTTTGTTCGTGCTTCCTCCAGTGGGTATGGGAAGGGTCCCGGAACATGATGGGGTATACGTGACAGTATGGGGTACGAGAATAGTTGAAGGGTACGGAAGAGTTATCGTCAACTCAGTAGTGATTGTAATAGGAAGGCAGAGATTCAGATTGACTGCGTCAAGCTCCTCAGAGACATCAGTATTTTCTTGTTGACTTTCATGCAATGTAGTCGGAGGTGCGCGCCAGTTGTTATTACGCATCCTCTCGACAAGCGGCGCTGGGGTATAAACTCCGCCAATAGTACCGGTGCTCGTCCGCTGGCTCAGGGTCATCGAAGTGAGTTTTTGCGCTTGGTGGGATTGGTGCTGGGGAGTAGGTGGAGCCAGAGGTGTCTTTTCTACCCCTGGGGTTGGTCGTTGAAGATCGCAGCTCGTCAAATTGTCGAGAAGCCTATGCTATCGGGAGGCATTGGGAGTTGCAATAGTGACAACAGCTTATGAAGGTTGGTTGGTTCCCGGACTTCGGACGCAGGGCCGTTGTGTATGTACTCCCGTCCAGGTCTTCCCCCGGTGCTTTTAGATCTCGGCGTTCCGCTGGGCAAGTCAGGGTCGCACAAAGTTCTGTTTCCGCGAGCCTTGGTCCCGTGTCTTCGTTCGCCTGATGCTGGGTCTTTGCCGCTATCGGTACTAGGTCGGGTGTTTCGTTTCGACTTTCGTGAGATCAGGTCGGGTGTGCCAAATATAGAAAGCCACCGAAGCCACACCGCGTGGTGGCTGTTCCCATAGTGACCTTGGCGTCTTGGCGGAGAGCTTAACACCAGGTGCACTTAACTAAAGGGTGTTGCTAACCAGACTATTAATTACCCAACTTCAACCGTCTTAAAGATGTTTGTGCAGCCAGACTACTTAAAGGAGCCTCGGGGCCATGTAGAGTACATACAGCATTCACCATTGCGCTCTTTTCGAACATCATCTCAGCGTTAATCAGCTTTCTAACAAGACCATCGGCTCACATGTCGTCCTAGCGATGCGACGGGAGCGACCAAACGACTGGTGAGAGACTGAATGGGAACCATCCCAGCACCAGGAGGCATTAACCCCCCTAATAGTCTGATTAGAACCCAACACCACTTTCCTTATTCCGATATCATCGTACATGATCCTCAGAACTTTCTATGCAGGGCCCCGAAGGAGCCTGCAAACACGAACCACGATCTCACACACGCATCTGCTGTGAAGTACGTCAGAGGTACAATGATGCTTCCTTCTGTATAGACAGGGTCAATCGGCCTTTACTCCCGGCTGCACGAGAGTGGGCCTGACCTACCCCAACTTTATACCAACCGTTCTCGTTACTGGTCATCCAGTGAGACTGCAACGTTTTGGATTCTGATACCCACAAACGTACTGGCTGGTGAAAGGTCAGTCCTAGCACTAGACTCGGGATTGCTGCCTCAAAACTCCTTGAGTTCTTATGTATTCGTATTTCCTCAAAAATGCAGCTTTCCTCTGACAGAGAAACTGGTGTGTTCAATTCGACACTTTTATCGGCATTTTCTACGGCCATTTTGGCGATGAATCGTGTCAAAATCCACAGTTCCTCAGGAATATAGGATCTACTCTAGCTCTGTGAAACGGAAACATATGTTTTTGGTGTGATGAGCTGTCCAAATACAGAGATCCGCTGTTTTCTCTCACATGCTCATCTTTCCAGAGTGTGTTAAACTGAGACATTGTCAAGCAGTGTGACGTTCTTTCCCATCCTTCTTGCTACTCAGACTGAGAGCCTACCAAGCCGCCCTTACCAACAAGTGACACGTCCTCTGCCCGCGAACCGGCATTACGACATAGTACACCTCACAAAAAGGTGCAGCAACTCATAACATCTCATGAATATGGAACAAATCATCCATTTCGCGGAATGAACAGTATCAGTTGCCATGTCAGCATACCTTGCAGTTTCGAAGCTACCCTTGTGCTTACAAAATGAAACCAGTTTACCTCAACATTGGGATGAGAATTTTCTCACCTTTTTTTTTTTGCGCAAAACAGTAATTTTGCAAATAACCCTATTGGGTACGCGCAAGCGAGGCATTGGGGTTTTATATTCATGTTGTCCTGAAGATGGAGGGGTGACGAGGGGCAATTTTGAACATGGTGGGGCATGGAGGGGCAATACCCTTGCTTATCGAGATGCCCGGCAAGATTATGGGGAAGGTTACCTACTTATGCAACCAAGCAGATCGATTCGCGCCTAGTGCGACGACGTCATTGTCTCTTCATATCAATAATAACTCAGACGATACTGCCGACATAATGGAAGGCGGTTAGGAAAGGGCGGAAAACCAATAACTACTCTTCTGTCTTCTCCGGTTAGGTATTTAGGTAACGCATAGGGAGCATTAAATCCCGCAAGTTATGCGAGCCGCGCTCATTCATTTGCATGAAGCAGCAAAACAACCTGTTTCGGGAAAGGTCGTTTCATGGTCTGTGATAGGGTGCAATCCAGGCAAGCACCAGCATGCCATCCCATGCTCGTTGAATACAAATGTGACCTTGCATTGGTCAATTAAATTCGCAGGCGGTAGGGCTTGCGCCCCGTTGAAGTATCAATATCTCCGAATACTCCTACGTGCAGACACTTGGCTTACGATTGCATAATATCTGATTTCTCCAGGACGAATTAAATATCATCTCAACGTTCCTTGACTGGTTGGCTCTCAGAATAATGACTTCTTCAACGCACTGAATATCATTTTTCATTGTGCAGCGTCACAGACCCACTGGGTGTTGAGTGATAGATACTCTACACCGCTGAGCATGAGCCAAGAGAAGTCTATAGTCAGGCTAATGTGGACGGAACGGGACGAAGCTTCAAGGATATCGATAACGTTTTATGTTTCCAATTGGCTAAACTAGCCTTTGTGGAGGAGGAGCTCTCAGACTATTTAAGTATGTGGGAGGCTGATCGACAACGTGGGCATCAGAACATTGGAAGTTGGTTATGGCGATACATGAGAGTAGAATTTCGGAATGAGAACGGAGAACTCGGTATCTCGAACCGTTCAGCCGACACCATTCTCTGGAGCATTTATTCCTCCTTGGGTTCAGGGTCCTCTTCCACAGATGCTTCATGAGTCTTCAACGAGATCAAGTGTTGGACTTTTACTCACTGGGGATTTCAGGTTGTTGCTACCGTACTCCGTATTGAAAAAAAGAAGTATTTTAGTCGGCATGCAGCGACCGAGCTTGCCCTTGCATGTACTATTCAGCCAACCAGACTACATTCAGTCCTTGCCTATACCCTGGTCCTTGTCGATGATCAACATCGCCTCAGCAGCATTGCCATGCTGGGCGCTCCACAGATAAATAGCGATCATACTCTAGTCCGGTTTGGCGTGAGTGTTGATGCAGCTCAGTAATTGGATCGCTGCCTTGGGTAATCCCATAGACTTACAGCATATGCATACATGTACATGTACTACAGTGCATATATGTCAGATCCATTCCAGATATTCTCACTTCCCTGACAACTGGTCTACTAAGTAAAGTAGTCTGGTTGCATGACCCCTCCGTAGAGTAAAGTAACCTTTAGCTCCTCAAATTGAGATTGACATTTTCCCTACAGCCATAGTCACTAAAACCAATATTCATCGAGTGTTCACGCCTAATTCTGAGAGTGTGGTGCGTGTTATGCCTGTACCAGCCACATTTCATCTACCATCACTCTATCAATATACATCCTACAGTCAGGATAATGTCCACCACTATTCAATATAAGAGGCCTGGAGTGTGGGAGAGTCGAACTGATATATAACACCAACACCGAATTTCTCCCACAAGTCTCATGACCAATTCACAGCATAAACTTGCGTATATACTGAAGGAGGAAGGTACACAAATTTGTTCCGTCACTCTATCAACAACCTAGTAATTCCGGACAAGGGTATTGTATTACCCTCAGCTTACATCTAAATACGCATTATTACTAAACTTGCATGACACTGAGCCTTACGTAGCGTGACAGACTCGCCTTGAGCAGTGACTTTGACTAGCCTGCAAGCAACATACCTAGGCTACCACATGTGTACAGTTTATTTGAGCGTTTTCGTGACTTAAATTTGCGCTGATGTTACCTACAATGATGCACGTCATAGTACCGTACTAGCAGGTAAATGAACGCACTTTACCCCAGACTTTTATACTGTGGGGCTCTAGATAGAGCTTCCGTGCCATGTTACCCAGGAGCAGGAGCACAAATTACATCGGCAGGCTTCCAACACGCATAGCCTGGTTCCAATACCACAATATATAGCCTCCGTCAAGTGCCTTATATCATTCCCGACGCCATTGCTAAAGCAGTCAACGCGAACTTTCGGTCAGTGTTGGTCAGGTGTCATGTGCCAGGCTAATCCTGAAGAAAGGTTTACAAGTACTCTCTACGAGAGGCTTGTGCCAACCAGACTACTAAATGCCTGAATTTGTTTTTTTTTTTAAGAGCACTGACGGTCTGGCTGATGGAAACTATGTCCAGCCTCGCACGCAAGCGCCCCCCTCCAGCAAGGGTTCGACTTATGCAACACAGTGCCTACGGTACTCGAGTAGGCGACGTCGACATGCAGTTGCTACTAAAGTGAACCAGAGAATCTGTCCAATGAAGATCATTGGCACAAACCGAATGCAATTCATTGGTTAGCACGAAAAACCTGGGGTCATGCGGGCAATACGATGGACCGGTCCATCCTTGTCATTCGTCATACTCGAACCACTTTGAAGCCAAGGGCGTTGCCCTGGTCCCGGGTGTAATCTGGTGCATAGAGATATTCATTAGAGTGGCATCTCTCACAAGATTAAGGAAATTTACGGAAATAAAAGCCACATTTCTCACCGGATGTGGACCCTGAATTAAAAAGAACCGAATAGCTTGGAGGCAAAGTTCCAGAGGCAGTTGCCACGAGCTTCAGTTTTATGTTCATCCAAACACGCGGCGTAATTCTTGAAGCGTAACCATGGCACTCTAGACCCTGTCTGCCATTAATACCTATCGCTATATTACCGTCTCTTCTTGGTCTCGAGAAAATGTGACTGACTCATATGGTTTGCGCAGTATGTCAAGGAAAAAATAATTAAAATGCGAGATATTTGAAAACCCACTAGCGGGCAAACCGCCGATCAAGGTACATTGTCCGCAAGCATCTCTCTCCAAGGACTTCAGATGAAGGGGAGTCTTTGAGTGTGAAGAATTCTTCTACATACATGTTCGAATAAAAAGTTGGAGCTTGGCCAGCTTATGGAGTAGCGATTGGTTCCCACGAGCTCTGTGGCTCCGCATGTAGTAAGTACATTTAGGATCAAGCGTTTATACCAATGCTTTAAGCTGTCGTGGATGACAGGAACAATATAATCCTTGTTGATGGATGATTTTAAGCTAAGTAATTTGAGTTGGAGCTCATTCCGAGAGAAGACACTCGAGATAACACGGGTTTTGAACGCATGTTAGCTAACTAAATTTCATTGATAGTTCTGATGGAAAGTTATATCTAACAAGTGCCAACCAGACTAATCTAACAACGGATATCGATCGAAGAGTCAGGGCACTGATGTTAGGAAGCCCATGCGTATCAGGCACTCTATGTTCTCAACAATTGACGGGCAGCTAATGCCCTCATGCTGGTATCAGATAGTATTGGAGGCAAAGCTGCTACTCTTATGCTGCAAGTGAATCATGCTGCCCTAAGCCCCTTGATGAATTGATAGAAAAATTGTATGTTTGATTTGCCCAGCAGCAGTCCCACGTTGCGAATTCGATCCCTTACCTCCAAAAAACAAAACATTCGGCTTCAAAGTCGTGCAGGAAGATTGTTGGACGGGCATCAAGGTAATCATTCTGCTTGTATGTACATGTACTTATACACGCTCAGGCTATCGATAACGATCTTAATCCTGGCCTCGCGTCTATTGCAAGTGCCTGATCGCAGTGCCATAGAGAAAAAGAAATGTGCAAGATTAATAACACCCACACCCAGACCTGGGAGAGCGGTGTCATTATCACAGCACATCCATCTTCATATCCTGATCCTTGCGCTCTTTCCCCAGTTTTTGGATTTTGAATCTGGCCGTCTGTTTAGACCTCGCAGAAGTGTACCGTGCAGATTTTCTGTTGGAGTGGTCCAAATTACACGAAGCATTGTGTCAGTGGAGGCCATTAGTGATACTCCTCTATGCTGCCTCTCACCTCTTGTGAAAAAAAGTCCCGTGCCACACATTGACTAGGGCAGAAGCAAGCCATCGGCACTCACATCGACCGGAAAACCTCAGGTGGTGCTGCCCCCATAGAGCATTCGTGACATTGCCTCTACCCTACGCAAAACCCCCCCCAAAACAACGGTAAACGAGGTGGCCTCCCTGGTGTAGGGAAAAGCCCACTAAAGGACGATCAAAAAAATAAAGCAAAGTGAGCTGTCTGGCGTCTCCCAACCCCACCTAGCTGAGCACTCAAATGGGTATGAGTTGTGCTTACTTACCATCAGAAAATAAAGAAAAGACCAGGAACGCCGAAGAGCCCACTCGCCGTGAGCAGACCCGGCTATTCCGCGTGTAAAACTGATCCGGTTGGCTTGGGGTGCCAGAATTGAGTCTTCTGTAGGTTCATCTACTCTATCATTTTCCTCCCCATCCTCCTTCCTTCTTGCTCTTCTAATCCCAGGAGAAGAAAAGAAGCGAACCCCGATCTCCCTCCTGCCTCCCGCACACTTTCCTCTCTAGTAGGGGATAAGCCTTGTGTGATCACGGCCCTGCAAAACGAACTGCACCGCCGAGTTGATTCGTCGTCGCCGAACGCAAGAGAAGAGAGACTTGACGGCGGAACACAGATCGACCCGCCAGTGACAGTGTTGGCCACTGACTATCCCTTCCGTCGTCCCTTTGCGTCTACTCTCAGCCTCGAGTACCGCTTTCTTCCGGCAGACACTGGGATCCAGTGACTTATCTGCCTTCTTTTTACGAACGAAAAACGACACTCTGACACCGAGTCGACGGTGTCTGTCTTCCTGTCAAACAACAGTGCAAGGACACTACATCAAGGCAATTGGAGTATCCGAGTTTCACTAATTGCACAGCATTGCTGCAAGTGGATCTTACGACTCTACCTCAAGCCTGATCAGCCCACTACCCTACGCAGTATATCACGGCCGATTACTTCTTACAACTCATTCCTTGTCTCTTTCTGAAAGGTTAGGGAGACGATAATCATCCTTCTGATCTGTCTGTAATTGACCTGAAATTTCTTCTCGGGGGTTTGCACAAGGCTCTAGCCTTATTTCTAGATCGCAGGCTGGCTGACTAGGGAATTCCAAGAATAGGAACTCGACTACCGACCGGTACATCGCCTCTCCTCTCTACATTAATCGAGTGAAGTTTACGAAGCTCGTCACGGGTTTACATTCGTACCTATCATCTCTTCACTATTCAAGGCGATTATACAAACTCTAACGGCGAATCTTATTTGAACTGATAATCTGAATTCGAAGCGAGGGAAGGCCGATAACACAGGATTTCCAAGATATCAAAGCCCTTAGTCACACGAGACATTAGACTTCGGCTTTTGCAATTGCGTCCCGAGCACGTTCCGTAACGGAACTCTTTGTAGCCTCAGCATATGATGAGCGAAACAGACACGTCGCAAATACACTCTCCGATTCTTGCCCATCCGACACCAATGACTCCAGGCTTTACCAATGGCATGAGCAACAGGAGTGGTATGCCTCAATTGAATACCTCCTCATTGCTGTGTTTTCGATAAGATTCAGTCCGAAACTAATGAGCAGTCAGCCTCGACAGCACTTTCTACTCGCTCGCCAAAGTCGAATACAACTTCACAGCCAGCACCTCCACCACCACCTCCAAAGACAGATAAACCGAGACCTCATGTCTGTGCAACATGCACTCGTTCCTTTGCACGCCTAGAACATCTAAAAAGGCACGAAAGGTCCCATACGAAAGAGAAGCCTTTTGAATGTCCAGAGTGCTCGAGATGTTTTGCTCGACGGGATCTCCTTTTACGGCATCAGCAGAAGCTCCACATGACAACAACCCCCAGTTCTAGGCCGAGAAATGGAGGACGGAGAGAGAGCACAAGCTCAATTACCACCACTGGGAGAGTGCGCAAGAACTCTGTCTCTACAGCTAATACTGCTACCAATGGTGGAGCAGTAGCTGCTACTGTCCCAATGAGACCAAGAGCGAATACCCTTAGTCACATAGATTCCTCAACATTGGAGATGCTCGCTCAAGCCAATGCCAATAGTGGGCACACCACTTCCCGAGGTGGGATTGCTAGCATTGGAGCAAGTTTCACGAGTGCTCATCACAGACCACCCATGCCGAAGCTCAATACCTCCAGCCTTGGTGGTTTAGATCTCCATACGGTAAGCGCTGGACCGACACTCCCGGAGCTTGGACCCGGTGAGCTTTTTTTTGGTACAATCAATCCAGCTGCGTTGCACTACAGCTATTCCCCACAACAACAGCCTCTGGGAACACCAACATCGCCATTCGGAGCACCATATAGCATGGACTCTCATTATTCAATTGATGAATATGATGATGATGATGGCTTCGAGTGGATGCATGGCCTGAATCAGAGTCTTGAGGAGGGTGGATCCCCAAGTGCCATCAGCACAACATCGCAAAGTGCAATTAGTGAGGCTATGCTTGAAAGTGGCCTTTGGAATAATCTCGGAGTAAACGGTTCCGCCATGAATTATGCCACAGATTTCTCCCAGAATTTTGAGACGCTGCCTCCACCAGGGACAGTTTCTCCACGAAGTTTGATGGCACAAAGTGGAGAACATTTCTATACAACCCCTCCCCCAGTTGGAACAATATCACCATCATCACTATCGCATGGCAGCTTTCCTCAGCAGTATTCTAACTATACATCTGGACGCTCCGCATCGTCTTCTACGTCATTAGGTAGCGGTTCTTCGTTGACCTCGGTCTCTGCAGAGTCCATCACTGATGCTACTCGAGCTGCTCTCGTTGCAACGCTGAACGGTTCATCCACATTCGGTGCCACCCATTTCCAGCCCCAGAATCGAAGACGCTATTCCACTTCAGCGGCGTCATCTCCTTTGGCAGTGTCTTTTGGTGCTTCAATTAATCTCCCACCCACTCGAGATCTCCGGCGATACGTCGCCTCTTACATTAAACATTTTCACCCGCATTTGCCTTTCCTCCACATTCCAACCCTCAACTTCGACTCTCCGATTTATACAAACACCTACAAGACCGGACATAGCGGGCAAAGAAGCGGTATCAACGGAGGCGGTGGATGCTTGGTTTTGTCTATTGCGGCAATTGGTGCTCTGTACGAGTATGAGATCAACGTTGCCAAGGAGCTCTTTGAGGCTGCCAAGAAGACTGTACAAATTTTCCTTGAGGATCGTCGCAAGGCAGATGTTACGGCTGCTATGAATGGAATCAATAATGCCGCTGCCAACAATTCCGATTCCAGTCATAATACCCCCGTATGGCTGGTCCAGGCCATGCTACTCAATGTCATCTTCGGCATCCACTGTGGTGATAAACTCGCTTCTGAGATTGCCATGAACCATTGCGCAGCTCTGGTGTCATTGGCTAGGGCTGCGGGTTTGACGAGAACATCCCCGTCCTACCAGTATACCGAGATGGATGTTAACATGGGTGACATGGAGTTTTCGGATTGGAATGGCATCGGCACTAAAGTCGAGTCCGACGATCATTCCGAATGGAGTGCATGGGCAGCTGCAGAAGAACGGAAAAGGACATTGTATGCAGTGCATCTTTTGTCAAGCCTTTTGGTAGCTGCGCACAACATGCAGCCTTCCCTGATGAATAACGAAATTCGGCTCGATCTGCCATGTGACGAGGAGTTGTGGGCGGCTGATAGCGCATCGCTATGGCAGGCTAGAGGGGGGAGTATAGCTGCAACCGCATCTTCTGTCGGGTTCTCGCACGCTTTGAACACACTTTTGCCTACAGGGCAGCAAAACCAATTTGGGGGTCAAGGAAATTTCAATGGCTTTGGGCTTCAGCTGAGTTCCTTTGGCTGTCTCGTACTCATCTGCGCTCTGCATGTGTACATTTGGGAGTCCAGACAAAGGCAACATACACGGAACTGGTCAGCTGTAGAGGCTGAGAATATGCAGGCGAAAATCGAGCCTGCACTCAAGGCTTGGTCAGCTGCTTGGGTAAACGCCAATGGCCATGGAAGCATGGAGGCAAAGCCTCCTCACTTCCAGGTGCCCTTGTCGAACGATTCAATTCCATTACTCGACCTTGCCTACATCAGGCTCTTCGTGGACATGGGTCGTTCCAAGGAGGCGTTTTGGGCCAGAGATTTTGAGCTGATGGCTGAAGAATTGGCAACTGGCTGGGAATATGGTCCAATGCAAGGTAGTTTGCTCCATAATATTTCTCCGTCATCGGCATCATCCGTTTCGGGACGCTCCGAGTCTCCGCTAGCGGAGATTTCTCCAGCATCGTCTCCCGCGTCGACCACATCCTCCCCAAGCCTCAACTCCCTGAAGATCTCCACGACCCCCACACACCATTCTGTGGCACATTCTACGCAGCCATCAAAGAGAGAGAGGCATCTTCGACGGGCAGCATCCTTTGCAATTGATGCATTGTCGCACTCTGATACCTATGGCCAGTTCGCAACCTCCGAAGCTTCTTGTCGTGATTTGCCTATACAAGCACATTTGTGTACATTAGACTGTGCCCAGGTACTTGCGGAATGGGTTGCTACAGTTCAAGAGCGTGTCGGACCGTATATGGGTATCCTCGGCAGCGAGGAGTCCAACTTGGAGAGTCTAGAGGGGATGATGATGCTTGACCAGGACGATAGGAAGCTTTTGATGCGTGTCATGGAGCTTGCTAGGGGCACAGAGATGAAGCTTATCGGTGATTGGTTGAACCCCACCCGTGGTCAACAGCAAAGGAACGTTAATATTCCAACTGATTGCGGGCTTGGCTCAAAACTATTGAGGCTCCATGCTTGTCTGCTTGAGAAAGTGGTTATCTGGCCAGGTGAGAGGAGCTTATTTTCTGAAGAACTTGTTTATATACCGAATTTTGAGTTTCTGATCAAGGGATTAGTCACCCGCTTGATGGCACATGCGCTTCGCGCTCAAGCAGACCACATGGACAACCGCACCAAGAGGAGCATTCATGGCTTGGGGGCGGTGATAACATAGGTCTTGCAGTGGACCCTTTTTTTTTTTCTCTTTATCATCAATATCTATGTTTTTTTTTCTCGCGGTGTTGGAGAGTCTGATGAACATTCCGACATACATCTGATCTTCGAGTGGGATTGTGAAGTTAGACAAGAACCACCAACTCTCACTTCGAGTGGGGTCGAGTGGCGGCCTCATCGCCTACATTCTGCAGCCTCCGGCGAGCAAATACCCTGTCTCTCCACCAAGCACACAAGACAGGGGGCCTTACTCGCCAGAGGACGGTACCACAACACCGTGATACCTTTCCTTGTGAAATATTCGAAAACACAACTATTTGCGCCTCGAAACATGTCGATATGGGCCACCATCACAATTCTCGGGATAAAATTTACTTTCCTACATCAGATCAGATTTTACTTTTTTCTGGGGGATTCGTACGCATTTATTCTCTCCTATCTATCATGTATCATGGGGTTTCCTTCTTGTAGGTTTGGCTGTTTTTCTTCAAAATGGAGTGATTTGGTGGGTTACTTTTTCCTATAATGTAGTTTGTTTCTCCCAGTTTTCCTACATGTCTGGTCCGTATGGTTTGGTTGGATTTCTCTCAAACGATCACGACGATTCATGTGCCCGCATTTGCATCACTTCTGCATATGGCATACGGCATAAAGCTGAGACAAGCATCAGCATTTTTTTCCTTTCGAGGTGGTTATGTTTCTGTTGTGAGAACTTCGTTGCATTTATATGTGCTATCATGCTGCAGATATCATGCCATGGTCATATCATATTACATCATCTTCATGTTTGATTAACCTACCTTATCCTCTGGTGGGGAGGGGGGAGTATTTGTATGTATGTAAACTGTTACTGTGAAAAACATGTACCTCTCCTTATTCTATATTGTTGTGATGAAATCGGTTTTTTTATTATGAATGAAGGGAATGAAGTAAGTGGAGATTTCCTTTGTAAACCGTTGTTGTGTTGGGTATTTTTCGTTCGTCAAGTCGTTGGAAAGATACCCAAGGAGAGGAGAGGAGAGCGTTGAAGCTCAGGCATTTTTTCTTTTCTTATATATTTATACATATGTCTGAGTACGCGGAAATAACAAGATGAGACAAGACGAGAGGTAGAGAAGTGATGTTGATGACCATTAGAAAAAGATAACATGGTCCAGAGTCATCAACATAGGGAGGAGGATTATAGGCGGGGCATTCAATTTCCTTAGCTTTCTCTGCGTTTTCTTTGATAGCTAAATAGTCATGATATATCGCATTCCTGTCCTGCCAATTGCCAAGTCCCTAAGTCACCCCGTTCCAGCGCTAGACTCTACTTCGTATAACAGTTTGGGAAATGTTGACGTTAGTAGGGTGGTATAAGGTAGATTTAGACGCAATTAAGACAAACGGTACAGGGAATTCGAAGGTCAGAGACCCTCATGGAGGCGTATGTCAATCATTTAGTTTTGTTTATCATCGTTCTGATTATCGACGGGTTTATAGAACGAACGGGTCGCCATACAGTACAACTATTCCGAGAAAAACAACTGATGTATGCGAATGGCGAGACAGGTGGATATGAAGAACTTATTGTCACTGATGAGATTGAAATTACGGAAGAAAAATATATTTTTATTGTTGAGGCAAAAAGGTAATCACTGGGTAAAGCGATGGGTGTTTAATGGCAATGAAGGACATGGGTTGTCAGTAATCATGGAGGTATTGTTATATGGGTTTGTGACTACTAGGGATGGTTGGCGAGTGTTGAGTTATGGTGATGGAGCGTTCCAGGTGACAAAAGATTGAGGTAGCTTTTGAACAATGTGCAGAGAAAAAGAGGGATGGATGAGAGATTTCTCATTGTGAGTATGTGGCGTTGAGTAACGGAGTCAAGGGTGCAGTTATCCATGGATAGGTGGTGGTGTTATTTTTAATCTTATTTTAATTTCAATTTTTATGACTTTATGGTTACAGATGAATGGGATTGACTGAATAAAAGGATAAATGTACTCGGTTTAATTTTTTTTTTTTTTTTGCTCTAAGTCAATATTCGCATACGGCGTAGGACCACGGCGAAAAGTCTGTATTTATAGTAACTACGTTGTGTGAAATTGGGCCCCTGAGTCGGGGGATGAAGAATTAATGCTTAGTATTTAGAGATTAGCTCTAAGCTGGAATCTCGAGTGAGTGAGGGTAAGAACACTTAGGCGTGCGGCTTTTGGAGTGTGAAGCACCTATATGATTCCTATCCCCAAAAGCTCGCACAACACACTTTATTGAAGGTTTTGGATGAGAGGAATAAAAGCAATGTAAGAAGGCATGATTAGGAGGGAAAGATGTTCCCCAGATGTGCACAAATGTTGTCAGTACAGTAACCTCGACTGAGGTTCTCGTCCGAGGTAGAAATTTGTAGTTATAACTCTGCTGATCTGGAGATTGAAGGGCATGCTAAAGTTGTGGTGACCCTTGGCGATATATTCGTATGTAGTTACTTAAGCAGCTTCGTCTCATACTAGGCGGATTTCATTATAACCAGCAATTCTGATAAATCTAAATCTCATATAATCCCGAATTCACAGTATGGTGTACGTGGGAGGTTATGGGGTAAATAAATACCGTCCAAAGTCCAAATGTAATTATAATGATATACATATATATAAAGAAAGGGGGTGAATCCGCCAAATATTCCGCATCACCACGTTCATAAGATCCTCCATCTGATCTTCCCCGTAGTCAGTCACAGGGGGAATCCTCACTGGAAACCTTTTTGTGTTTGCGATCGCGCACCAAACCTCACCAAGTTTGCCATTGGATGGGGATGTCAATGGACAGAGATTCGGCATGGGACTAGGGATTCGGCACATAAACATATGTACAGCACTGCCTACTTAGGTAACATTCATCAGCTGACCCAATCCCCTTACCTATGTAAACCCATCGCTCTTTACCCCCACCTCAGTTCCGGATCCCAGTGCACTGTACCCGCAGGCATTTGAACCCTATATATGTATATGCTATAATTATATCTAGAGTACCCCCACCCGTTCATATGGCCTTCCATACATATTTCCAATATACTTATACCTACCTATCCAAACTGCATCTGCATTCAATTTATTAACAGCTTCCTAGATCGACCCCAACAATCGAGAGCTCAGCAAGATCGGTGATCAATATTGATATCATATGTAATATATTCAGGTAAATATCCAATTTCAATTCCACACACTGCAGACTGTGGGGAGGGTTTGACAGGTAGTGTATCTTAAGTTACGTTGCAGACTAGCCATGGGGTTTAACAACGGATGTCGACGGGGGTGGTCTCCCTGAAATTCGTTGGTGGGGCTGGGTAGTGGGGGGCCAGAGAGGTGGGGTGGGGCGATTGCGATGGGGTACAGATATTCAATAAAGGTGTCTAAGGCTGATGGAGTTCGACGCCAGTGAGGAGATGATCTTGTTGCTGTAGCTGGGTGAGAGTAACTAATGAACATTGACTTAATTTGAGTTGCTGTATGTTGCTGTGGAACCGGCGTCGGTCTATACCTAGATACGGATGAAAGCGCGGGTTATATCACAATATCATTCAAGATCTGATGCTTACTCAGAAAAACAAAAAAAAACAAAGACAAATACCAGCTTGACAATCGCTTATAATCACTCACGAACGAGACGAACAGCTGGGCATGGTCATGGTGATGGTTTCTAGCAACCACTAGTGGATGGGTCGCCTCGATCGCCTAAACCCACAATATTGCCATTGCTTCTTCCTCGCCTTGGAGAAGATTGGACGCCCTGCCAGTCTGCCTTTCTAACCATTGCTTTTGGAAAGCAAATGATCCCTGTTACCCTGCTGCCACGAGCAAATGCGGTAGCAATCAGGTCCAAGAAGCAGGAAGTAGTCGTTAAACGGCGATATATGTATCGTACTTATCCCGTCACGGGCTAATTCACAATTTATATGTATGCCATCGGGAAATCGGACGATTGCTGAACCTGGATTGCGATTCTACCCTAAAGCTAGAGTATTTCCGTATAAGTACAATGCAATGTATTGTAGATTGTTCGTAGAAAAGCAAGCTCTTAGGGCAGATGGGGGTTCTTATTTGAGACCAGGGTTGTGGGGGTGGCCGTGATGGTAGGTATGCCACTTGATATTCCGAACGATATCTGCATATATATGTAGACTCTCGAGCATAGCGTAATGACATAATTTGAAAGTATGATACTTTGTACCCTGCCACTTTTACACCAAAACTGCATACATTGTGGAAAATCAACCACAGACCGAATTAATTGGCTATATATCTAAGGAGCCTAAGTCTCTTCTTTATAGAAAATTCAGTTAGTATTGAGCGGTACAGAGCGTTGCAAAGTTTTATGACTGGTTTTCATGTACCTTTTATATGTGAATTGTATTGGAGCACCTTGTACTCATGCCTCATCCATGTTGCGAAATATGAGAAACATTTCAATAGGTGGAAAGCTCTCTATAATCTGGAATTTTACATGAAGGTAGTTTATTGTCTACACTTATGACTTAACAATTATACATCCAATGCCTTAGTCCACAAAACCTATGTACAAAGTTCCCAATCGGCCTCAATTAGCTACACCAGGGTTTTTCCAACAAACCCAGTCCCCAAAACACATTTGATATGGTGTCCCGAAACATATATGCATTTTCAGAAGTTTGGCTATCAACTATTTTGGATAACAAGTACCCTCCTGAATGGTGAGTGGACGGCTTCTGGTGCAGTGTCCGGGCCACGTGAGCATCAGCACACATAGCCCTCCACATGTTTGCCTTTTGCCTAGCCAATTTGGGGCTCCTTTCGTGAATTTGAATAGCTATAGCCCCCACACTATCAAGAGTCTATATGAATTCCGCTTTACATACCTGGGAGTAACCCCGGTTCCATCTACAGTCGTGGAGGCAGGGTTGGGATTGCAGCTGCAGTTGAGCATGTCAAACATGCTAAGGGCATGGACATGGGCGTGGGATGAAAAGGTCGTAAATCTCATGCTGAGGGAGGATTGATCATATCTTGATAGCTAGACATCTGGGAAGTATGATTATATGTTGGGAATTTAGGTATTGGATTCTGGGTCTGGAGTCAGACCACGAAAGGATTAGTTAGGTACTTATAAGTATATTCAGTGTCCACAGCCATAGTCAGGTATAGCTACTTTCACTCCATCTGGCACTAGTGCAACTCGTAATTACAGTTCACGTGTTAGGCAGGACTCGAAGAATTTTCGTATTCAGGCTGGAGAGCACCGACGTCAACTTTGACAGAACGAGCGATTACGAGTATTCCACTTCTAGCAGGTTTCCGATGTCGGCGATTACAGCTTTTTGATCATCTTGACTTGACTTCACGTCAGAAATATCTAATTTCCCCAAGGGTGAGGGCGATTCTATATAAGGCTTACAATTCAACCAATTCTAATTCTTCAAGTTTATTAGAAAGTAACTAGTTATAGTTTTACTATTATTTTTAGTTTTATTAATAAAATAAAAACTACTTAAATATAATAATGAAAGAAAAATAATTTAATTATTATTAAAAAAAATAAATATATTTTCAAAAAAAAAAAAAAAAAAAAAAAAAAAAAAAAAAAAAAAGGATTAATATTAATTTTAAATTTAGATTTTAAATTTTTTTCTAAGTTATATTTTCTTTTATTTAGTAAAAATTTTTTAAAAAAAATTTCTTATAATTATTAAATTACTTTAAAGATAACTATTTATATATATATAATTTAAAGAAGTATATTAAATATATTATCTATTAATAAGGTCTAATTACTAGTAAAACTTTTAGTTTATTTAATTTTTAAATGACTTATGCTATTAAAGCTGTCAATAGTATATAAACTATAGAAGTAGTCTAGCAGCTGTTTTTCCAAGGGGCTTTTTGGAATTTTAATCATGGTCTAGTTGTGTGTACTTTATTAATCTTCATGAGTAGTTCAACTGAAATAGCCCTCGTCATGTATAGTTACCACTGCCGCATGTCTCACTACTACATTTTATGTACGGGGTAGTGACTTTCGCCCACGTACTGTAGAAAATGATTATGATGTACAGAGTCCATGACTGCGCGGTTGGAAAGGGGACTTTCTAGAATGCATATGCACGTTATAGCAAGTCTGTTTTCGGAGACTAAGGGTTAGCGGAGGAATCATTGAAGGGAATGTTACAAATGTAGGTGGACTGGGAAACGGGCTGGGGCATTGGATGTAATTCACTTCCGCTTTCAGTATCATGTCATTACGGGTATTTTTTCGGGAGCGAGCTGGCGGCTGAAAGGCTCGGGTTGACATCTATCTATAATCTATGATGCCGAGTCTATCGAGAAAACCTTTAAAATGCCCTCCGGGTAACACGGACTATAGCAAAATGCCCTTCGCTTAGTGGAACATGTTTAAGATACAACACTATACCACTCTCTCTACTAGCACAACATCCATGCTGCTTGGCATGACTATATGCAAAGCCCCTTTTTTATGCCAGACTAACATGCGTCCTATCATGCAGTTCGGCATACCCTGCCCAGCATACCCAGCATCCAGCAGTATACCCAGCATAACCTGTATAACCGGCACCAGCATACCACCCCATACCCAGCAGTATACTCGTGCCTACCCAGCAAACTACTCTGTACATAGCATACTCAAATTACTCAGTATATTGCACATATAGTATACGCAGCATACCCAGCATACCCTCAGCATACTCTATATACTCTATTTTCTCTACCCGATGTAATATCTTTCAGTGCTCCTGTAGTATTGGGGGGGTCCGCTAAATCTGTTCACGCTCCTATAGCTATACCATACCTAGATTTCATGCGCTTCCCTAGACCTATTTCTATAGCCAATATACATACCATGTATGATTGTTCTTTTACTCTATACACTCCTATACCTAGGGAGGTATGCTTTAAATTATGAGAAAACCTTTAAAATGCCCTCCGGATAACACGGACTACAGCAAAATGCTCTTCGCTTAGTGAAATATGTTTAAGATACAATACTATACTACTTTCTCTACTAGCATAACACCTATGCTGCTTGGCATGACTATATGCAAAGCCCCCTTTTTTATGCCAGACTAATATGTATTTCGGTATACCTTGCCCAGCATACCCAGTATCCAGCATAGTATACTCAGTATAACCTGTATAACCGGCACCAGCATACCTGCCCACATACCCAGCAGTATACTTATGCCTATTCCCAGTAGTATACTCGTGCCTATACTTAGCAAACTACTCCATATGTAGCATACTCAAATTACCCAGCATATTATGTGCATAGCTTATACAGCATACCCAGCATACTCAGGCATACTCTACATACTCTGTTTTCTCTATGCGATGTAATATCTCTTAGTGCTCCTGTAGTATCGGAGGAGGTCCGCTAAATCTGTTTATGCTCCTATGCTTTTTAATACGTGCTCCTATAGCTATACTGTACCTAGACTTTATATACTTCCCTAGAGCTATTTCTCTAATATACATACCATGTATGATTGTTCTCTTACTCTATACACTCCTATACCTAGGCATGCTTTAAATTACGCGCTGCTATAGCTATCCGTTAGTTTGATACGCTTTGTAGCTATAGTCCTAATTCAGGGTAACCTCGTATTTCCTATTTCATGCGGCTACTCCTATAGCATTTAGTATCTTTAATTATGATATCTAAACTACTGTAATTTATATTTTCGTATAGTTTGTGGGTGTAGGGTGTTAGAGTAAACCTATGCATAGTGTTGAATGAACTTTATAGTGAGATCTTACCATAATACCATACCCTATAAATAAACATCACTAGAAATACAAGTTGAGTTAATACTAACATAGATAGAGAGCACATATATAATCATTAGCCGAAAGAGAAAGTACTTAGAATAATCATCTCCAGATATTTTATGATTACATATCTATATATTTTGTACAGAGTATATTCTACTATAATAGGCAATCTATCACGGGGAATACAACTACCTAGCAGCAGTGTATGCCTAGTTATAAGCTAAGAGCTACAAGTACAAACCTGAGTGAAGAGTACCCTGAAGCGTGATTGTAGCTATAACAGTGCGTAATTTAAAGAGTATTAGATTAAACTACTATAGGATACCTTGTACATCATTACCTCTAGTCTGGTCTCGTAAGCTTATGCCAACTAGACTATATTACCCCTAGTCTAGTTGCACCATTACCCCATGTTCCACAAGCTTTATAGTTGCCGATCTTTAAAGTTTGCCAAACTTGCCCAACGATAAAAGTGTATAATCTAAATAATGCCAAGCATACTATTTAAGTTGTACAACCTTATAAAATCATAGATTACGCAGTATTATAAGTACCCAAACTACGAGAATACCCAAACCTGTTCTCACGCACAAACCATAGGATTGAGCTTACTAACAAAATTGTGTAACAATATAAATACCTAAACCATCTTGACACATATGTCGCAGTCCCCCTCCCAAATTGCTATAAAGATTGGTGTTGCCTGGAGCAATGAGTATGGGGTGGTGACTCCTACAGCCTGGATCTCAACAACTATAATTCAAAATTCAACTCCTAATGCTATTTACTCTGTAAGGGGTGATATGTTCTAGCAAATAGTGATACTTCATATGCCAGCAGTTTAGCACTCTAAGTAGGAAGTAGAATCAGGATTAGTATGAAGTTATTGTGGTGGCGCCCTCACCTTTAGGCTTAGCTTTCAACCAGACTATTGGACTTTTATATTTGATCACCATGGCAGGTACACAGGTGCGGAATGCATGTTTGTTGGAAATAGGTTTACATGTGAAGATTGGTATATGAATCCTCCATGAGGGGTTGTACGACTAGACTAAAATATATTTTACTATATCTCAAGTACCTTTCTATAGTCTAGTGTGGTAGCACAACACACTCTGAAGGTATAATTCCCTATTGATACCTCACCCTAAGGCCGCGAAATTGAAGCGACTTTGGAGGAGTATAATGAGTCTATTGAGATACCTCGAGGTGTATACCTGCACCAGAGACAACGTCTCCTGATTGGAGTACTTTAGCCGAACTTACGAACAGAATCTTAATCTACAATCTTACAATCTTACAATCTTATAATCTTACAGGTATAATAATAAAATAATATGAACCAATAATATAGGTAACTGACAATGACTAGTATTCTACAAATACAAATACGTGGTACTGATGCCTAGGCACTTATGGTAGTTCAAATTTTTTATCGTGTATCTTTCAAGTAAGTAGTCTAATTGGCACAACTCCAGTAAATTGCCACAGTTTTGCCAAGTACATGATGCAGAAATATAGCTACCTAATCCTAACCACTAGGGTAATAATATTAAAGCTAGGAATATATCCAGGAGATAGCGGTGTACAGTATATGCTGCACTTACAAACACAAGTTATGAGAAAACTTTTAAAATACCTTCCGGGTAATACGGACTATAGTAAAATGCCCTTCGCTTAGTAGAACATGTTTAAGATAGAACACTATACCACTCTCTCTACTAGCACAACACCCATGCTGCTTAGCATGACTATATGTAAAGCCCCCTTTTTTATGCTAAACTAATATGCATTTCGGCATACCCTACCCAGCATACCCAGTATCTAGCATAGTATACCCAGTATAACCTGTATAACTGGCACCAGTATACCCGCCCACATACCCAGCAGTATACTCGTGCCTATTCCCAACAGTATACTCGTACCTATACCTAGCAAACTACTCTGTACACAGCATACTCAAATTACCTAGTATATTGCGCATATAGCTTACACAGTATACTCAGCATACCTAGACATACTCTACATACTCTGTTTTCTCTATGCGATATAATATTTCTTAGTGCTTCTGTAATATCGGAATATAACGGGGGTGCTCAGTCATAGCCGTAGAATAAAGTAACAAGATATTATTCACAAGTATAAAATAATATTAAGCGGTTGCTTCCTACTACTCTGTGTGATGTCCGTGAGGATAGAATTCCATCTCCAGCAGGTATGGTTAAATACCCGCTTCAAAATACTAGAGCCTCTTCTGGAAGGCTTTCTACAGGTGTGGATACTGAGTCGATTCCCTCGATTATCGACCAACTAACTGCATTGTAGTTGGCTACCCCCACTCACCTTGGCCATTTATGACCTAGCTATCTCATCTCATACTCGATAGTACATATAGCCTTTCGATCCAAGGAAGTCCTTTACTACCTCCGGTATATTATCTAGTCTCTAGGTAATATCGTCACATTACCTATTATTAGATAACTCGGATGACGCTTCCCTCTTTAGTATAATACACTATTGGTACTTAGGAAGCTACTCTACTAGCCCGTAGTTTCCTATTCTAAAGGGTATTCTAGGTATGTGTTAACACCCATGACACTACTCCCCTTCTAGGCTTCTTGTCCTCGAGAACTTATATACAGGAATCTATTATATATATTTATATCCTAATCCTACTATCCCATATTGCCTCAGGGTTCTTCCTATGGAACTCCTTCAGAATCCTTTCTGCCATTCCCTTTATGTGTTTATAGGGTTCCCATGTAGCATCTTCGTCAGGATAACCCATCCATAAAACTAAATATTCTACTAGACGTCCTCTCCTCTGGCTATTCCTCCAGCTCTCAACTATTTCCCTAACTACCTAATTTTCTTCTCCTTCTAATAACTTGACTGAGGGGGGTTCGACTCTCTGAGTAGGATCTGTGCTTTGGTGGTAGGGTTCGAGAAGGCTGGTGTGGAATACTGGGTGTACCTTAGAATTCGCTAGTAATTCCAATTTATAGGCTTGTATTCCTACCAATTGAGTTATTCATAAGGGACCAATTTTCTTATAATCCAGTTTCCGGCTCGGTCATTGTGTTGTGATATTCCGACTATCGAGCATGACCATATCTCCTACTTTAAACTACGGTTGTTGAACCCTATTAGTATTATGCTATCTAGCCATCCTAACTCTTGCCTTCAAAACCCTCTCTCGTAGCCTTTCCCATATTCCCTTCCAAACTCCTTCCAATAACTGGCTAGCTGGGTTTGCGTAAGTCACTTTTCCCCGAGGTTCCCAAGACTGCCTCGGTAGGAATCCATAGTTCGCTTCAAATGGTGATATTCCTGTAGCTTCTGAGGATGGCGAATTGATAGCGAATTCTGCTAGGGGTAGTAATTCTTCCCAATTATCCTGCTTCCACGAACAATAGTGGTGGAGGTACTCTTTGAGTATCTAATTTATCCATTCTGTTTGTCCATCTGTTTCTAGATGGAAAGCAGTTGAAAGTTTATTTATAATCCCCAAGCTGTCCATCAGTGCTTGCCAGAAGTGGGAAGTGATCTTACTATCTCGGTCCAAGATAATATCGTTAGGGAGGCTATGGTAACACCAAATATGTATAAGGAATGCTTTGGCAAGGTCTTTCGCCATAGTATTAGTAGGGAGGGGTACCAGCCGTACCATCTTTGAGAATCTATCTACAATTACCCATATTTGTGTATTTCTATTAGACTCAGGAAGTTCAGTGATCCAGTCCATGGAGATCGAGGTCTAAGGTCGGTATAGTACTTCTAGTGGTTCCAGTAGTCCATACTTCTTATGCCAACTTGGTTTATCCTGCTGGCATATATTACAGGATTGGACGTAATTACTAATATCTTTCTCAAGCTAAATCCAATAGTAGTTGTGCTTGAGTCATTCCAGGGTCTTGTGAATACCAAAATGTCCTGCAATTCGGCTGTCATAGTTGTCTCGCAGAATCTTAACTCGGAGGTCCTTATCTTCTAGAATATACTATCTGCCTTTCCATAGCAGGAGGTTATCTTCGACTGAGAAGTTCTTATCAACCTCCTTAGCTCCTGCTAATACCGCACTCCTTGTTGTTATCCAGTTAGTATCCTTTAGCCCCTTTTTCAACAACTCTTCTTTGAATGTGTCACGCAGTCGAACAACTTTTGACGCTGCAATTCGAAGTTGTCCAGATCGGAATAGGAGCTGTACTAGTTGTAGGTCCTTACTCCTCTCCTGAGGGTGCAGGTCCCAGCGCCTTGATAAAGTATCCGGCTTGCCATTCTTCTTACCAGGCCTATACTTGACAATAAAATCAAATTCAGCCAGGAATTCCGCCCACCGCACCTGACGCTTTGTCAGTGTCTTTGTATTCGTGAAATATTCTAAATTTTTGTGGTCCGTCCAGACCACTATTTGCTGTTGACAAGACTTCATTAGCGGTTCCTACTCCTTAAAAGCTTGTACTATCGCTGTCATTTCCTTGTCATGAATATCATAATTCATCTCTGCTGGAGAGAACTTTCGAGACAGGAATATGCATAGATGTACTTTCCCATTAGATTGCTTTTGCGATATGATTGCTCTGATAGCATAGTCGCTTGCATCTATCTCAATAATCGTTTTGGCTTCGGAATGGAAGTGGATTAGGATTGGGGCGGTTATAAATCGCCTCTTCAATTCTTCGAAAGCTTGTCTGCATTTTGCCGTCCAATTCTACTAGCGATCCTTTTTGGTGAGTTTAGTTAAGGGATAAGCGATCTTAGAGAATCCTTTAATGAACCTGTGGTAGAAATTAGCGAATCCCAGGAATTCTTGTACCTCCTTAACTTTCCGTGGCACTTGCCAGTTCTTGACTTCCTCGACCTTCTTATTGGTCATTCGAATTCCTTTTGGTGAGATTCCATATCTTAAGAACTCGACTGAATTCTTATGGAACTCACTCTTCTGGAGGTTTACTCCTAGACCTGCCTTATCTAGCCTTGATAATACCTTCTTAACGAGCCTGCTGTATTCCTTCTCATCTTCTGTGTATATGAGGATATCATCTAAATATACAATAACTCCTTCATCTAATAGATTATGGAGTAGATGATCCATCATAGCCTAGAAGGTAGCAGGAGCATTACATAATCCAAAAGGCATCACTCGCCAATGGTATAGTCCAAACCGGGTACGGAACACTGTCATCTCCTCACTCTTTTCTGATATCCATACTAGGTGGTAGCCATTTTTTAGGTCGAGCTTAGTAAATAACTTAGCATTATTTAACCTTTATCTCAGCTTGGTCATCAGTGGTAAAGGGTATCAGTTTTTCACTGTGACTTTGTTGAGTACTCGGTAATCGACACAAAGACGGTAGGTGCCATCAGTCTTCTGT
>WHUY01000234.1:0-29782 GCA_015179035.1 Tirmania nivea
GAGAGAATATAGATCAAAGAGGAATATAATTACCTAAAGTAAGACAAGAAAATAATATTGTGAGAATATAGAAATGTCAAAAAGGTGAGACTATTGATTTTAGACATTAGTAAGATAATAAAGGAGAGGCTGAGTGAAGGGGAGAGTATAAAGATAGATAAATCTCATGAAGGAGAGAGAGAAAGAGAGTTAATAAACTTGATAGCATAGATAGAATAGAAGTAATCAAAATAAATAGAGGTTGTAAATGCTGTATAAGAAACAGAGATAGGCTAGAATAAGGAAGTGAAGGTAGAATAAGTGAGATGCATAAGTTGTTAGTAGAGTAGTAGGTTAAAACGAAGTAGAAAGGAGTGAGCAGGAATAAGTGAAGTATAAAGAAGTGATATCGGATAGATGGATTGGGAACGTTACGAATAAAAGTAATATAGTAGTAGAGAAATATGTATAATTAAATTATTATTAACAATTAAGATAAAACTAAAGGCATCAGGAGATAGCTGTTAAGAGCAAATAGCATCATGAATTAGAAGTTTGCTAAAGGGCATTGAAGGTATCTAATACACTTGATACATATGAAACTTTTTACTGATGTAAAAAGTATAATATTATATTCAAAGTATCTATATTGAATGTAAAAAGCTATCTTCCACTTCTCACTCTCCTTAATTTATACCAGGTTATAAGCTCCTTTTAAATCCAACTTTATGAACTATTTAGCCTTCGATAACCTACTTAAGGTCTCCTAGATTAGAGGCTAGGGATATCAATTCTTTATTATTATCTTATTTAATCTATTGTAGTCAATATAGAGATAAAGAGAGCTATCTATCATTTTATAAAGAGTATCAGAGTGTCTACTGGAGACAAGCTATATTAAATAAAGCTTTTATTGACATTCTCCTTTAGGTATTTCTTTAGAGATTCCAACTTTACTTAGGATATCTTATAAAGAGGGCTATAGGGAGGTATTTTATCTTCTACTAGTAGAATAGTATAGTTATATGATCTATGCAAGAGGAGCTTCTCTGTAGCTTTTTTTAAGAATAAGTTGATAAACTCATAGTATTTGTCTAGAATTAGAGACTTCTACTCTTCTTAAGATTGTAGTTTATTGATAGCTAAGTTGACTTCATAAATAGAGAGGGTATAGGCTTTTAGCTTATATTTTTTAATAAGATAGATAAAGGCCCCTACTCTAATAAAGTTAATATTTAAAGGCTTTATTATTGTTAAAACCATTTGAGTTAGGTTCTTCACTCAAGATAGTAAAGCATATAAGCCAGTAATAGTAGCCTTAGAGTTATTGTAGTATTTTTTATAATACCTACTATTGAACTTTAAAGTATATGACTTAAAATTAACTAATACATTGTATATTCTGAGCTATAGAATATTTAGAATGATAGAATATTTGAGTTTCATAATGAACATTGAAAGAGCCTCTGTATAGTCTTCAAGAGAGACTGATAGGTAGGTAAGGTCTGTAATAGCTCTAAAGAAGATAGGTTAGATATTATTAGAAAAAATTTATTTTATATTATATATATAGTGTATATATAACACCAATGTTTAAAACCTCATATAATATATTGCAACTATATCTTATTTATATAATACTCTTCCTGACATACCACTACTTACAACTCATTACTATCTTCTACTTCCCAGCATATAATCGGATGCTATATACCTTATTACCAATACTTTCTCCTCTAATCTCAACTTTTCTAATATCGTACATTTTTCTATTTTCGTCCCTGCATATATGACTACTTCCTTAACACTTCTTAACCATATACTCTAATATCCTCTTTTCTAATATTACTCTCTACTATACTTGTTTTACTATTATTTGTATTCTATTCCTTCCTTTCTCAATATTAGATACCTTAACTTACGTGCTCCGAATATTCTTTGATCTTCACAATTGTTTATATTCAATCTTCAGTTCTTTGAACTTTACTATCATACTTGATTGTACCTAAATTGGATGTAATATATATACTTTTATTATTAATACTTCTTATACTCTACTATTCTATACTATGACTATTTCCTTCTATTTATATTTATGATCGTATACTCTTTATACCTAAATTATTATGTACATTGTCTCTACTATTGATTATATTCTTATACTAAACTAATATTATAATATCCTATAGACTCAGTATTGGATGTGCCATATTTCAAATCCCTTTATGCATATAAAATCAATGTAAAACAAACCTAGATTGTAGAGGTAAATATAAGTAAATTAATAAACTAAATACAAAATACATAAAAAATATATAAGTCTCTACTATACCAATATCCCTTAAGCTTCTTCTATATTACCTTATCCTGCCATATATATTAAATATCATAAGGCCAATTTCATCTCACAATTGTCCTATACTACCTATCATTCCTACTAGTCCCTATCCTCATCGATCTCTAGAAGCTTATCTCCCTCAATTTTACTCTTCTTATTTTAACTGCTTTCTATGCCTTCTGTAATCTCTTTAATAGTCTGTAGCTCATTTGTAGCCTCTAGAAGTTCTATTTCCTCACTCCTAGTATCTTATCCTACTAAACTTTGTAACAATATTATATTTTTCAACTTCTTCTACACCTCTGACATGTATGATTCCCCTTCTTTGACTACATATAGATTACTTATCTCTATTTTAGCTTTTTCCTTAAATCTACTAATCCTTGTATATAAGTTTGCCTTAATATTTGCCAATAGTAGCATTCTAACTTTGTTATAATATAGGCCTCATATATTTTGAAGCCTATGGAATAAAGCTACTGTAGGTTAGTTTATAAGCTTTTTAAGTCTGATTGAGTACTTATTAGCTATAGTTTCATATTTGAATTCAATGATCTTAGTTACTTATTCTTCACTTTTCAATTCTTTAAGGCAATGCTGTATAGTAGCTACCATTAAGCAAATAAATACTACATTGATGTTGTCAAAGAACTTGCTATCACATTTTCTTTTTATCTTAGGTTACTAGAAGAAATATTCATAGATTAAAGTTACAATTTCTACAGCTTAAAATCTATGACCGAGTATCTATTCTTTCTCTATTTAAGTCTATTATCAATTTTTAGGCAATATACTAACCCCTCATTATTTATTACTATATAAAAATCGATCTTTGTATAATAACTATTCCACCTTCTTCGCAATCTCTTCTTTATTCTAATAATCAAGTCGATATAATTGTAAAATCTTCTATCGATATTTATAAATAATGTAGAACTTATGCTATGAATAAATATTTTTCAGCTATATTTTGTTAGTAATTAGATATACAAATATTGTAAATAGTATACCAATACCTCATAGGCCTTCATTTACTTCAAATAATTCTTTTTTTATTCTTATGCTTAGTTCCATACTTCATTGATCAAGTTGACTATCTCTAATAAACTCAAGAATAGAAGTTTAAAAAAGGTATAGTCAGTAACCTAGTTCTAGACAATATAACAAAGCCTTTGCACCTTATATAAAATTGATACAAAAGATTGAGTCTTTCTACTATTGTCCTACAGTTGTTTAATCTCCATAATATCCGATTCGGAACTTTTTCTAGAGTTTAATACTTCCACTTTAGACTTATCTTTATCTGAAGATATCTTAGTAACTTCTCTATTATTCTCTCATATACTCTTCTCATACTTTCCAATTATATCAGTTTCTAGTCGATCCCAAATAAACTTATTATAATTGGAACTAACTTGTACTATTTCCTAAAACCGTAAACATTTATTATCCTCAAGCTTATAAAACTATTCCCTCCAATTATATCTCAGTAGCCCATCTAAGGTAATACATACTCTATGCCTCATAGAGGTTCTTCTTTGGTCAAGGTTTACTCTTGCAACTTTTGTAGCATGAAGTATTCGATATAACTGGACTCTTTATAATAGGTGATAGATAGAGAGAATAAAATATGGTAGCGAAATAAATGATTATTACATAGTTTTTATATGGTTTTTCTTTTAGGAATATAATAGCTCATAGCTATATATCACTTCTTTACCCTTGAATTATTACTTTTTTCTTACGAGGCTAATTGGATGCTTAGAGGCTTGATCAACCTCATCTAATAGTTTTATATTATTATAAAAATTTATATAATAATATCTTTACCCATGATTTCCACGACTACTTGATATTGTCTAAGGGTTTGTACTAGCTAAAGTAGCTAGTATCAAATACCATATATATAATATAATATATTGATTCAGTACTATGAACAATAACTAGATAAACTAATAGCTAACTAATATAATCCTCTCCTAGCTATATAACAACCAAATTAAAAATAGATCGTCTATTTATAAGCTAAGTTAGACTTATTTCCATCACTTTCTTCTTCTACTCTATCACTTTCCTTATCCAACTAAAGCTATTCATTAAAGTCCCTCTTTTGGGGTTTATTTCCGAATACAGTAATTACAGCTATCTCTGTAGCTTTTATAGTTTTGTTCTACTCATATGCCTCCACTACTATATGTGCTACCTCATATGTCCTCATAAAAGACTTCCCATCTTATAGATTTAACTACTTTACCTAGCTAAATGGGATCTTCTCATTAGAATCTAGAATTTTATCCTTATTATATCCCTTAAAGTTCTTGTAACACCTTTTGTACTCCTCCAATTGCCATTTAAACTGGCCTATCTTTTTCTAGTATCTTGCTTTTCTATACTCAAAATCGTGGTTAGTCCTTGGTCAAAGCTTGGCCTTCTTCCTCCTAAACCTAATTAGATATAGCTCATTCTCAAAATCAGATACTATAGGGCTATAGGGATCTACCTACATATCAAACTCATTCTCCTAAAAATAGGGCTAATTATTAGGGGTAGGATTTTCTTTAGCCCTGTCAGCCCTACTAAGCTATACTTGAAACAATAGTAGCTTGTATATACTATCTCCTATTATAAAAGAATTCACCAAATTATTGTCTATTATCACCCATTCTATATTCTCTAATATCATGCTATTAAGTAGTAGCTTTATTAGCACACTATATATTGCTCTAACCATATGACTGTCAGGGATCTATAGATGGATCTTCTTAATTAATTTGGCTAGTATAACTTTTCTCAAAGCTATGAGTTACTTAATTCGAGTATTAGCCTAGTAATAGTTTTCATCTACTAAGTTAATATAGGCATTATTATCTAGATCTATAATAGCAACCCGAACTATATAAAAGGGAATTGTAATCAGATATATTGTCTCCTCTACTGAGTTATTTGAAGTATTTTCCTACTTTTATTTTACTGATAATAAATCTTCTGTAGTTTCTATCTCTCAGTCTTTTTTCAAACAATCTAGTAAGAGAAAGTAGAATCTCTCTCTAGCCTTGTTCCCCTCTTTATCTCTTTTGGCGATTATCACTAACTTGTGGCTGGATACTAGAAGTTCATCTTGAGAATTAAGGGCATACAATTAAAATACTTTCCAAATAGTAGTAGATATTTCGTATTTGCTAGTAATTCCATTTGAGAGTACATAAGCCTTTAGATATCTCCACTACTTCTAATACTCTTTCTAGTTATTTGTTATAAACCCGACCTTGTCAATCCCTGGCCCCTGTCGCATATCGGCAACCTGCATACTTGCCGGCATAAGTACACTAGCCAAGACCCGATTCCCTGGAACCGACGCTCATCGATCATTCTCACACCCAATCCCTATTCTGGACTAGTTCAGCTATCGACTGCATCCTGGAAGTCCAAACTAAGTACTCACTTAACTAGAAAATTGACTAGAATAGTCTAGTCGGATCCCCTCACTTCCCTTGAACTACGAGAGTCGTCCCAGTACTGGCACGACTCTCAAATAAGAAATCAATTCTTTTGCACTACCCTTATTCACTGTTTTTCTACACCCCTTCTCATTAGTGTTGAAGAATTTACACTCCAGGAAGCTTATTAGTACGTCTCTCGAGTATTACTTGTGTGTCCTTCCATTATGACTTAAATTGGGATACTTTGACAGTCGTGCCAGCCAGTGGCATGATTCTCAAGAAGGAAACCGAATTGTCTATAAAAAGGGCTAATTTCTGCTATGTATTTCCTTCTTCACGCAACAACTTGTTCTCCTCCTTGTACCTAGAAATAATATCCTATTCACCCCCTACTTGAGTATAGTCCAGACTACCCCACTCCTCCATTTCTTGTCGACTCAGGTTTCGCCCGAGTCTCCCGCTACTTCGATCATATACGTAATACCCCTATGAGTACGATGCCTATATAACTGCTCACTAAAGTGCTAGATTAAACACTTCACCTGCCTCGCAGGTGATTCTCCGAGAACCATTCGTAATACTTTATTGCGTGACCTATAGTCTCCACTACACACCATAGCATCTTCCACTTAGACAGTTCTACCTTCCAAAGATAATGAATAGCGAACTCTAGCAGGTACCCTTGGGAATGCCCCTCCTCCACCTCCCTCTGTTTTCCCTACTATACCTCCAGGGACCCCGACATCCCTTTATTCACCTATCCATGAAACCTTTGGAGCTGGAATATGCTCCGGTCGTAGAATACCGACTATCTTCAATATTCCCACAACCAACACCTCAACAACAGCAGAATGCTGTTGGACCTACTATAATAGGGGATATGAGTATGGAGTAACCGCCCCTAGCTTGACTCCACAGACGGCCACTCCAACATAATCCTCTTCTCGTGCTCCCAAGCTCTATGAACCAGAGAACTTTGACAGTACTAGGTCTAAGTTCACCAGATTCATGACTAAGCTAGTGCTAGTCTTTTCCTCTGACTCTATACGCTATACTAATGATGCAGCAAAAATCACCTATACAGCCTCCTACTTGACAGGCTCTGCTGCAGACTGGTTCGAACTATACCTTGACCGGACCCAAGGAACTATCGACTTCGACACCTATAACGAATTTGCAACAGCATTGAAAAATGCCTATGACGATCCGGATGCAAAAACTACAGTAGAGCGAAAGCTCCTTGCTCTTAAGCAAAGAGGTAAAGACTGCTCCGCTTACCATACCGAATTAGCCACTTATGCTGCAATTCTCAACCTAGACCACTGAACGAAAATTTTATTCTTCACTAACGAAGCTAATCATAGCCTCAGGACAACTCTCTCTTACCAAGCCTCTCCTCCTGAAGATTTTGATGAATTCGTCCAACTTTATATTAAGTTGGATAACTGTGCTAAACTGCTCTAATCATAAGACTCTTCCAAGACCATAGGATCCGGACAACAATCCTCTGTACCAAAACTGGCCCCTTCAACCTCCACTGGAACTGCTTCTAGACCTATGGACCTTTCCATTTCTCATAAATGTGGCCCCTTTATGGAAGAAATCCGCAAATACCAATGAGATAACAAACTCTGTATATATTGTAGAGGACTGGGTCATTGGGCCACCGATTGCCCTATCTCCATAAAAAACAAGAAGCTAGCCACTGCTAGTACTACTCCTCCATCGGATATTATAACTTCCAGCCCCCAGACTCTTTTTGAGGTGCCAAAAAACTAGTGCCCTCTTTGAATAACGATGGTAGTTCGAAGAGCGCTAGGATGCTTCCTAGTACCATCTCTCCTGATCTTGTTTCTTTTGTTAGTCGGAATTCATTTTCTACTCTAGAAGAGGTTCATCTCTAAGGAACCGGTTATGTTCTACCTATTATTTCTTATAAGACTCGTCGACGACTTGCTCAATGACGCTGTCTTGCTTCTGCTTTAATCGTTTCCATAATTTCTATTACTCATAACTTAGGATCCAAGGATCTACTTATCTTGCCTTACTTGGTTAATAAAAACCATTCAGCCACTTGCATAGTAGACTCGAGAGCAAGCTCCCAGTTTATCGACCTTGACTTTGCCTTGAACATGAACTTGCCTTTGAACTTAAAGCCGAAACCTGAGGATCTTGTACTTGCTGATGGTAAACACTCCCTAGTGGGACAAATCACCTACACCTGCACTCTAAAACTTATGATCGACCAGCATCTGGAGGTTCTGACCTTTCACGTTACTAAACTAGCCGGTTGGAACCTGATCGTTAGGAAACCATGGCTCCGACTTCACAATCCCTCAATCGACTGGACTTGCAATACTATCACCTTTGCCTTAGGGTATTGCCATGCTTATTGCCTGCCTACTTGAATACCGACCTACCGAGAACCTCCCAGAAATACCCTGAACTCCCTCCGAATCTCGGTTATCTTCCGAGCTGCCTTTCGAGTAGCTATCAAAGACCCAGAGTCTCGGTTATGCATTGCTACAATTTATGCATCTTCAGAAGACGATGATGATAATGACTTAGAACTAGCTACCAAACTTGTCCCCCCTGAACACCATGACTATCTGAACCTTTTCTCTAAAAAAGAAGCTCGAATTTTACCCCCTCACCGATATGTCGACCATGCAATTCCACTTCAAAAAGGAGCCAAACCTCCATTTGGACGAATGTATTCTATGTTAGATGCTAAATTAAAGGAGGTCAGGGAATGGATTAATGAGAATCTCTCCAAATCTTTTATCCATGCCAGTTCTTCTTCTACAGCATCTCCTATCCTCTTTGTTAAGAAAAAAGATGGTTCTCTCTATCTTTGTGTTGATTACCGAGCCCTCAACGATATTACAATCAAGGACCGAAACCCCCTACCACAAATTGAAGAAACCCTTCACTAAATTCATGGCTGCAAATACTTTATCCGTCTCGACCTCCGAACCTACTTCAATTAGATCTAGATCAGGGAAGGTGACGAATGGAAGACTCCTTTCAGAACCCACTACGGACTCTTTGAATTCCTCGTTATACCTTTCAGATTAACTAATGCCCTAGCTATGGCCCAAAGGTTTATGAACGACACACTCTGAGAATACCTTGATGTCTTTTGTGTTTGCTATATAGATAATATCCTGATCTACTCAAAATCCTTGAAAGAGTACAAGGAATAGGTACAGAAAGTCCTACAAAAGCTGAAAGAGGCTGGACTATTCATCAAACCAGAGAAATGTAAATTTTCTGTCAATAAAACTACATTCCTTAGTTTTATTATCTCCGAACAAGGCCTAGAAATGGACCCCGAGAAAGTCAATGCCGTTCTCAACTGGGAAACCCCGAAATCAGTGAAGGATATTCAGTGTTTCCTTGGATTCGCCAACTTCTACCGGTGCTTTATCAACAAATGCTTGTACCTCTGCCAACCCCTCTTTAACCTGCTCCGAAAGGATGTCCCCTATGCTTGAGACGCTACATGCGAGGAGGTTTTCAGCCTCCTCAAAAAGGCCTTTACTTCTGCCCCCGTCCTCCAATATTTTGACCCCGACCTTGAAACCCTCGTAGAAACCGATACTTCGGACTACATTACTTCCGGGATACTCTCCCAGAAGTACCTAGAAAACGAGAAACTCGTACTTCACCCTGTTGTCTTTATCTCTGAAAAAATGTCCCCCACTGAATGTAACTACGGAATTGGGGATAAAGAACTCCTCGCAATTATCTTGGCCCTTGAGAAATGGTATATCTACCTTAACCAACTCCCACGCCCCTTCACCATCATTACCGACCACTATAATCTACAAACATTCACTTCCAAAGCTCTCCTTTCACAGCAACAAGCACGATGGGTATAAGAATTAGCCCAATATGACTTTAAGATTATCTTCCGGCCCGGTAGCCAGAACACAAAAGCCAATGCACTAATAAGACGATCTGGAGATCTCCCTGAAGAGGGGGATAAATGTGGTCACCCAATGCAAGCCCTTATACCTCCTGAAAAATTCTCCCTTTCTGCAGCCTCGGTTGCAAATAATGAGGATATTCTCGCTGCCCTGAAATCTGATAAACTTGCTAAAGAAATTATTCTTGCTCTTGAGACAAAGGTCAAGAAACACTCTGTGGTCCCTTTATCCAAGTGTAAGATCTCCGATGGACTTATCCTCGTCAACGATCTTGTTTATATTTCCAACTCACCAGATATTCATCTCCGAATCCTTATCAACTGTCACGATCACCCCGCTGCTAGATATCTTGGTCTCGCGGCAATCTATGAGCTTATTTCATAGGACTATTGGTGGCCAAATATGCGCCAAACTATCACTCAATACATCCAAAACTGCGATATATGTGCCCGGATTAAGCCTGCTCGCCATGCCCCTTACGGCCTCCTGAAACCCCTGCAAGTTCCCTTTCGGAAATGGTCATCCGTTTCCCTTGACCTTGTTACAGGACTCCCTATCTCTAAAGGATTTAACGCCTTACTCGTAGTAGTTGATCGACTTTTTAAGATGCCTTACTATATTCCTACTATACCTGATGTCACTTCCAAACAGATTGCCAAGCTCTTCTTTAACAATATCTTCCGACTTTATGGAATTCTTAATTCAATCGTCTCCGACCATAGTACCCAATTTGTCTCTAAATTCATTCATTCCCTCACATCGCTTATTGGTATTCAGCAAAAGGTTTCTACAGCTTTCCACCCCTAAACTGATGGCTAAACTGAGAGAATCAATGCAGTTGTAGAACAATATTTACGAGCCTACTGTAATTACCAACAAGATAACTGGTCTGAACTAATCACCATAGCCAAATTCTCATACAACAATACCCTATCTACTACCCTTGGCATCATGCCCTTTCAAGCTATGTATAGCGAGAACCCTCGCTATCAGATCAACCCAAACCCTACAGTAAAACTCCCAGCACCCGCCGTCATTAAGGAATATGCAGACCATCTTGCAGAACTCGATGTTCATCTCAGATCTGAAATGATCTGGGCCCAGGCAACCTACTCAGAACAAGCTAACAAGTCTCACATTCCCCCACCTAAGCTGGACATTAGCGATAAAGTATGGCTCCTCCGCCAGCATGTCAAGACAACACGCCCTTCGACTAAGTTGGATTTCAAGAAACTCGGTAAGTTTTGAATCATCCAGAAGATCTCCTCTCATGCTTATAAGCTTGATCTCCCTGCCTCAATGAAAATCCACCCTGTTTTCTACGTCTCGCTCCTTGAACTCGCCTCCACGGACCCCCTGCCTGGCCAAACTTAGCTACCCCCACCCCCTATTATCATCGAAGACGAACCCGAGTAGGAAGTTGACGAAATAGTCAACTCACGCTTCCGAGGTCGATCCCTTGAATATCTTGCCTAATGGATAGGTTACGACGAACTTACCTGGGAACTCGCTACCTTATTGTTAAACGTACCTAGCACTGTGAAAAAGTTCCACGCTTCATACCCCTCAAAATCCTAACCTCAATCTCTACCAAAATAAGTAGAACCAAATACCTCGACTATGACTCGCAGGAACTTGTCCTCAGAGAGGGGGCTACTGTTACAAACCCGACCTTGTCAATCCCCGGCCTCTGTCATATATCGGCAACCTGCATACTTGGTAGCATAAGCACACTAGCCAAGACCCGATTCCCTAGAACCGACGGTCGTCGATCATTCTCACACTCGATCCCTGTTCTGGACTAGTTCGGCTACCGACCGCATCCCGCATATCCAAACTAAGTACTCACTTAACTAGGGAATTGACTAGAATAGTCTAGTCGGATACCCTCACTTCCCTTGAACCACGAGAGTCATGCCAGTACTGGCACGACTCTCAAATAAGAAATCGATCCTCTTGTACTACCCTTATTCACTATTTTCCTATTCCCCTTCTCATTAGTGTTGAAGAATTTGTACTCTGGGAACCTTATTAGTGCGCCTCTCGAGTATTGCTTACGCATCCTTCTGTTATGACTCGAATTAGGATACTTTGACAGTCGTGCCAGCTAGTGGCATGACTCTCAAGAAGGAAACCGAATTGTCTATAAAAAGGGCTAATTTCTGCTATGTATTTCCTTCTTCACGCAACAACTTGTTCTCCTCCTTGTACCTAGAAATAATATCCCGTTCACCCCCTACTTGAGTGTAGTCTAGACTACCCCACTCCTCCGTTCCTTGTCGACTCAGGTTTCGCCCAAGTCTCCCACTACCTCGATCATACACGTAATACCCCTACGAGTGCAATGCTTATGTAACTACTCACTCGAGTGTCAGATTAAACACTTCACCCACATCACAGGTAATTCTCCTAGAATGATTCATAACATTATTATCTCCCCATCCTAGCTGTGTTTTTATACAGGAAGTTAACTGATCATCTTTTATGGTAGCTTTTGACATATTGTTAGTAAATAAATGACTATTTAATCTGGCAATACCTAATTAGTTTACTAAGTTCGTCTGATATCTAATTTGTAATATATCTTACTAGGCTGATAAAATATACTTATAGAACTTTTGTATATAAGATTCAAAAGTAATATAAATAGATGTAGATAGTTTGTTTACTACTGGATTATGGATTCTAATAAATAAAAGAGGCCCTTTATATATATACAAAGCTTTTTAATAGTATTTACTATCATTAGAAAAAAGACTAAAGTATTAACCTTTATGACCTCTTAGTATATTCCAGTTCCTTTCATAGTCCCCTACATCCAATAACTGTTTGTTTAAATATCATTGTGTTTGAGACATAGTAACTTCACAAATATTTCAACCTAACCCTACATTTATAGATTAGAATCTTATAGAAATAAAGTATTAATTGATACTAATTCAATATATATCGGACTCTTAGTAAGTATTAATAATCTATTAATAGTGTAGTTAGTTAATGATATAAATATACCTATAGAAATAAAGGTTATATAACTAGTAATGACTATAAATATAGTCTAGTAGGTACTGAAAACAATATAATATCTAGAATAAACAACACTTATATTAGGATATATATGAAATGAATAAAGGTTACATAATAGACATAAAGCAATCTTTGGCAACCATTATGAGAGGTTTGAACAAAGGAATATAAAGTAATCCTTAGCAACTATATTATAAAGGAATAGTATTAGCTTACAAACAAAATATGGCTTATTTTCAATTCTATAGTCTCATATCAAGACTCTATTTATAACCAAGTGTATGGTAACTAGTATATTGTTTTATAATAATAGACATGTAGGGATAATAAGTAACTTGAATTAGGCTGAATTAAACTAATCTAGTTAGTATAAGCCTTTCATAGAGAGAATTGAGCTAGCTTCCCTTTGTAAGAAATAAATATATTGTATTCCTGCAAACTATTTTCATTCTCCATATTGTTCATATAAATTCCTTTAGGTCTCATCTAATAATTGCTGCATGCCCTTTTTATACCTAGCCTTTTAAAATAGCTAGTAGACTCATGAATCATTTGGAAACAAAACATTCTAACATGTTGCATCAATTGCTCAAATGAAAACAAGTAAACTAGAATACTAGTGATGATCATTTAGAGATACCATAACTATCATTGGATATAATATAGTCTCATAGTGGTGCATACTACTTTTATAACTAGGCTTTCAAATTAGCTGATGCCCTTATGAATCATTTAGAAAAATAATATTCCAAATACTGGTACTTACACAAACAAGCAGCCACTATCACAAGTAATATATAATAGAATGCAGGAAGGCAACTAACGGATACAATATAGTCTACAAATATCAATAACTTTGAAGATGACTTGAGCTAACTCTTCTCAGAACTTCCTGACTTTATACTACAAAATTAAATAAATCTACTAGAAAAATAGCAAAAAGAAATTACTTATGATCACATGGACAATTTGTATATGGAGGATAAATAAGTGAATATAGTTACTTCTACAGTGGATATTATATGTTTTCCTACAGACTATAAAGCTGGCTAGATTATTATGGCATACCCCTTAGTTTTACAAAGGCAACCAATATATAATTTCTTTTAATCCTTCTAAAATACTCTTGATTTCAAACTTACAAGATTTCTATATGAAACCCATATACTAAAGACTGAGATCGACGTATTCTTTAAAGATGATTTTCTCGGCTAAAATACAGACTCAGAAAAGTTTAGAACAGATACCAATTTAAGGTTTTCATTCTGATCTGCTTCTACCTTATATTAGAAGATTGACTAAATAATTACTAATCTACTATAGAAGAATGGGTTTATTGACTTTAATCTGGTAAAAAATACAGAGTTCTAGTACTAAAATATTTTAGAGTTATTAAAGTATCTACTACATCACAAATCCTTTACACTATATATGTACTAGGTATTAGTTAAATAGTTCGATATACAGCAGGAGAAGGTTTATATAGAGATGAATACCATATCATAGTAGTGGGATATATAAGTATATAATTGTCCTATTTGTAACATATAGGTACTATATTTGCTAGTTATTTGATTACTGATTTTAAAGCTTAGATAACACTTCCTATAGGTATTATATTAGTTCTAGTACTCTTTGTATCCGATACTACCTACCTGATAAATTTTTCGGGTAATAGTAAGGTATAGCCAATATATATAAATATTGGTAATAGTAAGTTTAGAGTTTGGAATAAACTTATATCTTATATATGGATACCAGTTGCACTACTACTTCATAGTCCAAAGCAAGTCAAACGAATCTCTAGTTAGTTAGAGGAGAAGCAGGAGCAAGATAGTATTCAAGTTTTATATGATCTACTTAGATTTATCTTATATCTTTTATCAGATACTATATAGGATAGGCTAAAAGTAAAGTATACTAATGAGGTTATTAGGAAATATTATTTCCAGATTACTAATTGGCTTATAGATAATATAGAAAATCCAATAATATGTAAGATTTACACTACTAGGTATCTGATATGTGAATATCCTTAAGAGTAACTAAGTCAGTTTTAGGAATATCCTATATGCAATACTGAAAAATATCAATAATAAGTTAACAAATAGAATACTATAAGTCTTCATAATAATAGAATAAAATCTGTCAATAATGTATTATGGACTTTGAAAGGTATAGTCCTATAAGAACTCATTCGATCTGATATCCTCTATACTATACTCTTAGGGAATTTGCAATATTTAATAGATTGGATCAAGGAGTTTTTAGAAAGCCATAATAGGCTTTCTGTATTTAACAATATATAGAGTTCACTACCTTATTACTTTAGTAATCATATGCTATACAAATTATATAGGCTTTTAAGTCAACTCTTTGGCAAGGAAATGTAATCAATTTTGAGAGTTATCTTAGGAGTTTTAACTCCTTCTTTATACTGCAAGATAGATACAGTATGTTTAATACTAGCTTAGAAGCAAGATTTCAAGAAAATAATCACTTGTGTATAATACTTGACTAATTTTGCCCTCCTTTCTAAGTATCAAAGTTATATCGATAGTATTATAAGATATATGCTACAGTATTTATAATGATTCTATATGACAAAGGATATTTTTTTATGACATCAGACTAGTAAGGCTACAAAAACCCAGGCAGATATGGTCTCGAAAGAGCTAATAAAGCAGAATCGGAGTCACAACCTTAAAGAGGATACTAGTAGATACATAATAACCCAAAAGGCTTATACTATAGTAGAAGATTAGGAAGAGCATACATACTTAGTGAATCAGGTTTACGTAGAGGATTTACATTTCAATTTTTCAAAGATTCATCTAATTATATACTGGGCTGACTAAATCTCTTACTATGGCAGCTTACTCTAATTCTTAATGGAGATTTATGAGACTTCATATAAGTAATTGAAGAAGGCATATTGTCAGAGTAATTATATTAACAGTATTCTTCAAGTCATCTAGGGTTATAGCCAATATCATAGCTTTACTATAAAGGAATTGGAGATAACAGCATAGGTAGAGGAGAATCTGGAAATTTAGTAGAGGTTGAAAAATATAGTATATTTGAAACTAAGAGGTACAAAGCTAATTGTTGTAAAATAAGCCACGATTTTTATGATACTAAAAGAAAAGTATTGGATCAAGATAATAAAGAATATATTAACTATAGTAAGTGAGTTCAGATTTTCAGAAATCAATGAGTATTTATAGCAATTTTTTGATGATAATGTTTATACAATGGCAGATCACTCTCAATTAGATATAGAGAGGATTTTATTGAATGTAAAGGTGCAAGCTTACAATGCACTTGAAATTCCTATACTAGATTAGGATATAGATGATAATAACTATTATCAATTGCAGTATATATATATAATTAATAGTAAAAGTTAGTAGTGAAAAGAGATAAAGAGGAATGTAGTTTAGATACATATAGAGTCTATAAGATTCCAGCTAGCATTTGTTATAGAAGCTTTGAAGGGTTACCATAGTTGAGTCATAGGCTTTTTGAACACATTGTTTATAGTACAAGGGACTAACAATAAGTTATATAAATTGGAATATGTAATGCTACTGGATTAGATAGGAAATCAGATACTACATAGCCCTAAGGGAATGTCCTATGTGCAAGAATTTAAATATGGGAGAGGGCATACTATTGTATAGTTACAAGCTATTGAAGGAGAAGTATATTTGATACCCTTAAAGCTGGAAAGAAAATAGATAGTAAATAATAGAGTAGATTATTATATATAGAATGAGATAAATGATGGATAGTATAGAGAGTTATATAGGAAGATTATGAATAAAATAAAGTATATAAAATAGGCTTTATATTTTAGGTGAGAAGGTAGATGTAGAAGAGTTGTTAGTATTTATCATGTGAGATATTATAAGAATATAGTAGAGAAGAAACTATTATTAGTGTTACAAATGAAGAATAGAAAGAATATTATATGGGTAATAGCAAAGAGATATAAGGAAGTTGATAATATAAATAGAGATATAAGGAAACTGATAATGTATATAGAAAAAATAAAATTAGTTTAAGCTTGGTAATGTAGGCAATACATATAAAACAAAATAATATTGCAACATCTAATAGTATATTATAATGTAATAAATTTTTTAGTGATAATCAATAATATTTAAAATATGAGGGGTTTTCAGCTTTGATATAGATATAGAGTATTTACTAATAAAAATCGAGTCAATAAATATGATTCCTAAAGCTCCATAATCTATAATAACTAATATGGCAATTGTTTTATTATTAAGGTTTTGTTATAGATATTAACACATACCTAGAATACCCTTTAGAATAGAAAACTATGGGCTAGTAGGATAGCATCCCAAGTACCAATAGTATACTATACTAAAGAGAGAAGCATCATCTGAGTTATCTAATAATAGGTAATATGACAATATTATCTAGAGACTAGATAATACACTAAAGGTAGTAAAAGACCTCCTCAGATCAAAAGGCTATATATACTATCGAGTATAAGATGAAATAGCTAGTTTGTGAGTGGCTAAGGTAAGAGGGACTGATCAACGATAATATAGTCGGTCGGTTGATGATCGAGGGAATCGACTCAGTATTCATACCTACATAAAGTTTTCCAGAGGAGGCTCTAGTATTCTAAAGCAGGTATTTAATCATACTTACTAGAGATGGAATTCTATCCTTATAGATATTATATAGAATAGTAGAAAGCAATCCCTTAATATTATTTCATACTTATGAATAATATCTATTTATTTATTCTATAGCTGTAACTGAGCATCCCTGTTATACTAAAATATTAAGTACTACTACTACTTAATATCTTTATTTAGAATGTCTGCCCCTTTCCGAATTGAATAGTAAAAAGAATCTATTATCGTTCTAGACAACACTAAAATACTTGTTATCTAGTGACCTCATAAGCTTACCGAAAACATCTTAGGTAAAAATGTCGATATACCAGAAGAGAAACCTATAAAGATAGATGAGTTCTAGATATAGTTCTAAACTAGCATAAAGGCATTCCTAAATAAGCGGTTGGAAATAGTCCAAGCTCGAGTATATCGACTAGAAGAGGAAAATAAGATTTAGTTTTACTATCTTTAGATAGTGACTCAATATATAGTACAAACTATATTTGAAATGAAGTATTCCCTAGAACAAGCCTTGAGAACTTATGTAGTACTAATAAAACCCGATAACATGGAATAGTAATAGGATCCACCCATGAAAAAACTCTTATATCTAGAGAAAGTACTAGAACAAGAAGTCTAGGATAGTAAAAGAATAGAAAAGTATGAGAATTCAGATAATATATTCAATCAGTAGTAACGGAGACATAGAAGAAGCACTCTACCACCTCCTCTATGAAGAAGTCAAGTAGGATTCACTTCAGACTCTAGCAGGCTTAGAGGAACTACTTTTGGCAGAATACTACCATTACCACTACCAAAAGAAAAAGGTAAGGCAATTGCAAGAGATAGAGATAGTGACCACTCTAATGAAGAGGACAAACCTACACTAACTATAAAGAAGAAGAAAAAGACCACTGCGATACAAGTAATATAAGAACTTCTAGAAATACTTATCAAAGTTGTGTCTAAATCCAAAGAATCAAAGCCAAAAGCCTCTAAGCCCAAAGCATTCAAAGGAAATCTAGACGATCTTGAGAGATTCATCTATAGACTTAAGAATATATGAGTAATTGAAAAGAAAAAATATTAGGATAACTTAGTCAAGATCTGATATACTGCTAATCTCTTAGAATGACCAACTAGTATTAAGTATCGAGATCCAATATAGTAGTACAAAGCCTACTACCCCAAAATCGACTTCATAGCAGCATAAAGACTACTAGGTGGTCTTTAAATAGTACTAGATCCTAGTTAGGCAAAGTAAGAAATATTTGTAGAGGCTTTCCGAAGTTCTTTTGAAATAAAAGTAGGTAAAAAATAAGTAGTAACCAACTAGCTAAAATTCTAACATAGCAGCTTCATCAATAAATACCTAAATACCCTTATGAATCTTATATAGAGAACTAGATACCTGGAAGAGGTAGCTAAGGACAAGCTAGTATGGGGACTGAATAAGGAAGTTAGATTAGTATGGGCCCAAATACAAAATAAACCCTGACTCTTAGGTGAACAAATAGTAATGATATGGGACATCGGCCATAATTTAGAAAATTTCTACTACCTTTAGGGTGAGTCCTAAAAGGAAGGGATAGATGGAAAGAAAGAAAAGGCAAAAGGTCAAAAGGATAGTAAGAAGACTAAAGGAAATAGAAAAAAGAGAAAAAGGGATTAGAGTAGAGATTTTAAGGACCAAGAATCAGAATTGATAAGTATCCCTAATAATGTTATTGAAGAGCAGAAAAAGTTCGACTCTTGTCTTAAGTATAGTAAAGAAAACTATAAGTAGTTTGTGTACTAGATAAAGGATCCAGCTACCTCCAAAATTACTAACATAAGTAAGAAATCCCAGACTAAGGGGGAAAAAATGGACAAGAAAAATAATAAAAGAGATGTTAAGATCTTGGTAGTGAATGGGATAGTGGATGAGTATGGAGGAAGGATTATTGAATTGGCAGAAGATAGTGATAGGGATTATTATTTATTAAGATAATTAGAAAAGAGTTAATTAAGACTTAAAGGATTTCTTATTATACTTAAAAGTTCAATTAATATATTTGTTTCTCTCTCTTAAGTAAGTACTACTGAGGATGGCTTCAGTAGCTAAAATGTCTGAAACGTACAATACAATTCCTAGTTACTATAATAAACTGATAGAAAACCCCATTAATTGTACTTGACTGAGTAGACACCTTATACTTTCCTAAGAAGAAAGTATCATATTCAAGATAAAGCAAACTCACTAACAAATATGCAAAGACCTCCATATTTATAGAGAAAGACTTCTAATTGAAGCTATCCTAATGATCCAAGAGTGGGAAATATCCTGCAAATTACTATTAGATTGTAGAGCAATAGGTCCCATACTTCGTAAGAAGTTTGTTCATGAGTCCAAGATCCTTATGAAAAAGTACCAGAAACCTATACAGGTTTAGAGTATTAGTCAGTAACCAATCTTAGGAGCTGGTATACAATATATATAACTATTAGGTATTATTATAAGAAAATACTCTAAGTATATAGTCTAGAAGGTTGGACAGATCGAGGAAGGAATTGATAGGTATTTACTTATCACATAGCTATTAAAATATAACTCCGATATAGATTAGGAAAAAGATACTCTATAATAAAGAAATAACTACTATAAGCATAATTGCCTACCTAAGGAGTTTGAAGTCAAGCTAGTTGATAGATTCCAATTATAGAAGGAGGTCAGGGAGGATCCCTTTATACAAGTAGCTAGCTTAACCTAGCATACAGATGATGGACAGGATATTAAGATATTCCTCCCTAACCAATATTATAAGTGGGCTCATCTCTTTAGTAAGGAACAAGCTGCAGAGTTACTGTAATACTCCAAGTTTAATCATATTATCAAACTAGTAGCTGGAGCGGAAGCCCCTTATATACTTCTATACCTATTCTCTGAGCAAGAACTAAAAGTACTCAAGATATGGTTAGATAATTAGGTAGTAGCAGGAAAAATTGTAAAATCCCAATTATCAGCAAGAGCAGCAATCCTTTTAGTATGAAAGATCGATGGTATATAATAACTTTGTATCGATTACTGAGTACTCAATAAAGTTACAGTAAAAAACCGATACCCTCTATTATTAATAACCAAGTTGAGACAGAGGTTGAATAATGCTAAATTATTCATTAAGCTCGACCTAAAAAATAGCTATCACCTAGTACAGATGTCAGAAGAGAGTGAGGAAATAACAGTATTCCATACCTAGTTTGGACTATACTATTAGCAAGTAATACCTTTTGGATTATACAATGCCCCTACTACCTTCTAGGCTATAATAGATTATTTACTACATGATCTATTAGATGAAAAAGTTATTGTATATTTAAATAATATCCTAATATACACTAATGATAAGAAAGAATATAGTAGACTCATTAAAGAGATATTATTAAGGCTAGATAAGGTAGGTCTAGAGGTAAACCTCTAGAAGAGTAAGTTCCATAAGAATTCGGTTAAGTTCCTAGGATATGGAATCTTGCTAGAAGAAATTCAAATAACCAATAAAAAGGTTAAGGAAGTTAAGAACTAGCAAGTACTAGGGAAGGTTAAGGAGGTATAGGAATTTCTAGGATTTGTCAACTTCTACTATAGATTTATTGAGAGATTGTCTAAAATTGTATACCTCTTGACTGAACTTATTAAAAAGGATTACCAATAGAATTGGACAATAAAATATAGACAAGCTTTCAAGAAATTGAAGAGACGATTTACAACTGCCCCAATCCTAGTCTACTTCTATTTAGAATCTGAAACTATTATTAAAATAGATATAAGCGACTATACTATTAAAGTAATTATGTTCCAGAAGCAGTCTAATAAGAAAGTACATCTATATGCATTCCTGTCTTGAAAGTTCTCTCCAGAAGAGATGAATTATGATATTCATGATAAAGAAATGATAGCGATAATATAAACTTTTAAGGAGTAGGAACTGCTAATAAAGTCTTATCAGCAGGAGATAGTAGTCTGGATAGACTACAAAAATTTGGAATATTTTATGAATATAAAGATAGTGACAAGGCAATAGGTATAGTGGGTAGAATTTCTAGCTGAATTTGATTTTATTATCAAATATAGGCCTGGTGAGAAGAATAATAAGCCAGATACTTTATTAAGGCACTGAGACCTATGCTCTTAGGAGAAGAGTAAAGATCTGCAACTAGTATAGCTATTATTCTAGCTTAGACAACTCTGAATCATAGCATTGAAAGTTATTCGACTACAGGATATGTTCAAAGAAGAGTTATTGAAAAAGGAGCTGAAGAATACTAACTTGGTAGCAATAAAGAGTACAATATTAGTAGGAACCAAAGAGGTTAATAAGAACTTTTCAGTCAAAGATAACCTTTTACTATAGAAAGGTAGATAGTATATTCTAGAAGATAAGAATCTCCAGGTTAAAATTTTGTGAGATAACTATGATAGTCGAATTGTAGGATATTTCAGTATTTATAAGACTTTTGAATAGTTCAAGCATAATTACTATTAGATTCAGCTCAAGAAGGATGTTAGTGATTATATTCAATCCTATAATATATACTAGTAAGATAAACTAAGGCAGCATGAGAAGTACAAACTACTGGAACTACTAGGAGTACTATACTGACCTTGGACCTCGATCTCTATAGATTGGATTACTGAACTTCCCAAGTCTAATAGAAATATATAAATATAGGTAATCATAGATAGATTCTCAAAGATGGTATAGTTAGTACTCCTCCCTACTAACACTATAGTAAAAAACCTCGCTAAAGTATTTCTTATATATGTTTAGTACTACCATGGCCTCTCTAATGATATTATCTTGGACTAGGATAATAATATTACTTTCTACTTCTGGTAAGTACTGATAGATAGTTTGGGGATTACAAGTAAGCTCTTAACTACTTTTCATTTAGAAATACATAAACAAATAGAACAGATGAATTAGATACTTGAAGGGTACCTCCGCCACTATTATTCATGGAAGTAGGATGATTGGAAAGAGTTACTACCCTAAGCAGAATTTGCTATCAACTTGGCATCTTCAAAAGCTACAGGAATATCACTATTTAAAGTAAATTATAGATTTCTACTGACGCAGTTTTGGAAACTTCAGGGAAAGTTGACTTATGCGAACCTAACTAGCCAGTTGTTGGAAGGAGTTTAGAAAAGAATATAGAATAGACTATGAAAGAGGGTTTTGAAGGTAAAAGTTAGGATAGCTAGATGGCATAATACTAATAGAGTTCAATAACTGCAATTTAAGATAGGAGATATAGTTATACTCGATAGTTGGAACATTATAATATAACGACCAATCTGGTAACTGGATCATAAGAAAATTGATCCCTTACGAATAACTCAACTAGTAGAAATACAAGCCTATAAATTAGAGTTACTAGTGAATTCAAAAGTATATCCAATATTCCACACTAGCCTTTTTGAACCCTACTACCAAAGTATAAATCCTACTTGGAGAGTCAAAGCCCCCTTAGTCGAGTTATTGGAAAGAGAAGAGAATTGGGTAGTTAGAGAAATAGTGGAGAGCCAGAGGAATAGTCAGAGAAGAGAATGTTCAGTAGAATATTTGATTTTATAGATAGGTTACCCTGATAAGGATACTATGTGGAAATCCTATGAATATATAAAGAGAATGGCAGAAAGGATTCTAAAGAAGTTCCACAGAAAGAACCCTAAGACAGTATAAGATAGTAGGATTAGGATATAATATATATATAATAGATTCCTATATATAAGTTCTTAAGGACAAGTAGCCTAGGAGGTGAGTAGTGTCATAGGTATTAATATATACCTAGAATACCCTTTAAAATAGGAAACTATGGGCTAGTAGGGTAGTACCCTAAGTACAAATAGTATACTATATTAAAGAGGGAAGCATCATCCGAGTTATCTAATAATAGGTAATATGACGATATTACCTAGAGACTAGATAATATACTGGAGGTAGTAAAGGACCTTCTCGAATTGAAAGGTTATACATACTATCAAGTATGAGACGAGATAGCTAGGTCATGAGTAGCCAAGGTAAGTGGGAATGACCAACTACAATACAGTCGATTAGTTGATGATCAAGGGAATAGACTTGGCATCCACAGTTACAGAAAGTCTTATAGACAAGATTCTAGTATTCTAAAGTGGGTATTTAATCATACCTGCTGGAGATGGAATTTTATTCTTATAGACATCATATAGAATAGTAGGAAGCAATTACTTAATATTATTTCATACTTGTAAATAATATCTATTTACTTATTCTATGGCTATAACTGAGTACCCTTATTATAAGTTTATAGAAATAGATATAATAAAGTATTCACCAAATAGGTAAGATTCTTCAATAGAGATAGTAGAAACTAAGAATAGTAATAAAAATAAATAACCATTAGTAGGTTCCTTGCTAGTATTAGCAACTAGATAAAGGATACCTTTTTTTATGACTCTTTATTAGATATAATATAGCTTGACTTAATATGACTTGATTCAAATATAGCATAGATAGTAAGTAGATGATACTTTTATATAGGATAAGTAGCTATAAAATAGTTTCCCTTTCTATATACTATATAGAGCCTATTATTATAGTAATAATCTCTTTCAGCTTGGGTGAAGCAAAGCTTTTTAAAGGATAGGTTTATAGAGATAGTACTACTAACTATGAATAATGAGTATACTAGTTTGTTTATAGGAGTAGATATTTAAGTAGGCTTATTCATAAGTATATATTAAGGTTGCTACTAGAAGGTATAAGTAATAACTGGTAGTGGTTGAAAAGTATTTAAGTATTTGCATAGCCTAATCATTCTTTATTCTATTTGGCTGGCCTAGTTAGTAAGCTTATCAAGAGTTTTATTATCAAAAGAGTTAATTAGTCTTTACTGAATTTCGAAGCTAAGTCCTTCCTAAAACTAATCTAATTTCGCTGAGTCATTCTATAAAACCTCGGCTACTAACCTTAGGAATTTTATGATATATATTAATAGGTTATTATTTTACTATCTTAATGCTCAAAGAGCCTAAATGGCAGTATCTACTATATTGAGATCCTTGAAGGTTTGGTCTAGAATGGTAAAAAGGGCTCATATATTATGAAAGTTTATACCTATGTCTAAGAAATATGGCTGAATTTGGTCAGTAGCCTTCTCCTTTAATAAGGCAAAGATATATAATAAGTGGTATTAATTAAAGAGAAACTTAGTTGAGTCTCTATTAAGTTTAAGATTAATTGATTTTTTCTAGAACTTAAAGTAAGTCCTATTATTATTAAACTTCAGAAGAGTAGGGAAGTTTTTAGTCTTAGGCACTAAGGCAATCACTATCATAAAAGCTAGTATTAGGGCTATTATTAAGGCAAAGGCTGCTAGAGTATAGTTGAGGCTTTATATAGTCATTTACTCATAGGTAAATATTATAATTATTGACTCAAGGTCTTTGTAAAGGATAGTAATCTCATTACTAGTAGATCCCAATCAGTACTATATACTCTGAAGGTCTTGATACAAGGCAATAATCTTATTATTAATAAATTCTAGTTGGTATTATACATTTTAGAGGTCTGTATCCAATTGTACTCCTATAGTATAGATAGCTATAAAGATATTAACAATTTCTTAACAATAGCCTATAAGTTCTATTGCATTCGAGAGGACTAGTTTAGCTCACTATATCTCAAATCTAGTACTTAGTAGAGGAGTTTCATAAATAGTAGTTTCAGATATAGCAGTATACTAATTAGTCAGAGTGAACCAATATAATATAATAGTAGAATAGGAAATTAGAGTAATTAAGAGGTATGACTAATAAGGTAGGAAGGCAAACTCGAGGAGTTATAAAAGAGTATTATAGAGAGCTATTATAAAAGATTGTCATGAAAGGCTATTATAGGAGGTTATTGTAGAAGACTATTATGAGAGGTTATCATAGAAGACTATAAATAGGCTAAGAAAGAAGACTAGATATAAGAGAGAGAATAAGATATTAGTTGGTAAGTAAAAAGAGGAGTACAGCTAAGAGAGATATATATATAAAAGACCCCTAGCAGCCAAGACTAACTATAAAAGCTAAACTTCCTAAGATAATAGGTAGCCGACTCTCTAATATAGTGTAATTGTGATAGGAGATATAGATTAATAAAGAAAGAAAAGGAATACAAAGTTATCTGAGCTTAATACTAGTATTTTTGGTTAAAAAAGAAAGGAGAGTAATAACTTACTAGAATAAAAAGTAGGCTAGGAATATTAAAATTATAGTAAAAATAGATAATTTAGTTTTTGTTGAGATAGAGGAAAAAAATCTAAAAGAGGTATATATAAGTGAAAAATAGTATAGATTAAAGTTAAAGGAATAGCTTAATAAGATCAAGAGATAGATAGGATATAATAGAGGAGTAGTAGATAACTAGAATATATATAGATTACTTTAGAATATAACATACAAAGAGAATAGTAAAAAAAAGGCAATAGCAGAGTAGATAGAGGTCTACAGTCTAGAAATAGTAGAAAGAAAGGGATCATAGATATAGAAAAAAGAGAAAAACAGTAATATAGAAAAAAGTAAGATAGATTTCTTTTTAAGTAAAAGTAGAGAGAAAAAATAGGGAGAAGTAAAAAGTGAAAAGTTAGCTTCTAATTATTAAGCAATAAAAGTTGAGTTTTAGAGTGTGGTAGTAGCTATAATATAGGAAGTAAGAAAAAAGGTAGTAGTTAACTAAAAGTAGCTAGAGAAGTTAGTAGAAAAACTTAGGGAAAAAGGTAATATAAAAGAAAATAGGTAGTATCTAAGCCTATTAGATAGTACCTTATATAATAAGCTAAAAGCTTTGAAGACTTAGTACTCAAGGAGTCTTAAGATCCTAAAAAAATCTAAGAGATGATAAGATAATGAACTATTAATATAACTAAAATCTATAATATAAAGTAAAAGATAAAAGCTTAATAAGTCTCTTAACTAAAGAGTTAGAATAAGATGGCAGAAGAAGGAAAAAGAAAAATTAAATAAAATAATTAAGGAAAAAAAGAAGGTATATAAGAAAAAATTTTATAAAGAAAATAGAGAAAAAGACCTTTAAGAAGTTATTAAGTAGGCAAAAAATTCCTAGTAGCTTCACCAGTTAATAAAAGATATAGAGAATATAGATAGAAAAATACTAGTAAAAGATAATAAAAAAGTTAATACCTTAATTAAAAACTACTTTAGCTAGAGAGCAAATAGAAAAGAGATAGGTAAGGAGTTAATAGAAAAAGAAGGATAAGAAAGTAGATAATGAGAGCACAGGGTAGATAGAAGAGGGTTAGAAGAGTAAGAGATAAAAGAGAAGAGAGAAAAGAGTAGACAATAGGAAAAGAAAGTTTAGAAAGTTTTTTAAGGAATATATAATAAATTAGTAGCTAGTCAAGATAAGATTAGCTATAGATTTATTAAAATAATACTACTAATCAGATTAGAGAATAAATTAATTAAGGAGATAACTAAAAATCTGAGGAGGAAATGAATCTCAATAAGCTAGTAGTTAAACTAGTTTAGTAAGGTAGTAATAATTTCAAAGCCAAAAAAAATTTATAATCAAATAAAGAAGTAGAAGCCAATTACTCTACTTAACTATATTAGTTAAACTTAGAGAAAAAGTAATAATAGAGAGGCTATATAACTTTAGGCTACTACATAGACTCCAATTTAACTTAGTAAAGGGAAGATTAGCTACAGAAGTGGCTTGAAAGATAATTATAAGAGTACATAGATACTTAGCTAGAGGAAAAGTAGTTGTCTAGGCTTTTTAGGATATAAAAGAAGAGTTTCAAAATATAAAGGAAAAAGACATTATATTAAAGTTATAAAAAGTAGAGGAAAGGAGAAGGTAGATCCTTTAGATTAGAAAATTCTTCTATACTAGGAAGTTCAAGTTTGAATAACATTATAATGGGAGTGCTCAGTCACAGCTGTAGAATAAGTAAAATAGATATTATTCATAAGTATAAAATAATATTAAGTAATTGCTTTCTACTATTCTATGTGATATCCGTGAGAATAGAATTCTGTCTCCAGTGGGTATAGTTAAATACCCACTTTGGAATACTAGAGCCTCCTCTGGAAGGCTTTCTGCAGGTGTGGGTGCCGAGTCAATTGTCTCGATCATCGACTGACTGACTGCATTGCAGCTGGTTACCCCCACTCACCTTGGCCACTCACGACCTAGCTATCTCATCTTATACTCGATAGTACATATAGCCTTTTGATCTAAGGAGGTCCTTTGCTACCTTCAGTATATTATCTAGTCTCTAGGTAATATCGTCATATTACCTATTATTAGATAACTCGGATGATGCTTCCTTCTTTAGTATAGTACACTATTAGTACTTAGGGAGCTACCTCACTAGCCCGTAGTTTCCTATTCTAAAGTGTATTCTAGGTATGTATCAATACCTATAATACTACTCCCCTTCTAGGCTTCTTGCTCTCAAGAACTTATATACAGGAATCTATTATATACACATTATATCCTAATCCTACTATCCCATACTGCCTCAGAGTTCTTTCTATGGAACTTCTTCAAAATCCTTTCTGCCATTCCCTTTATATATTCATAGGGTTCTTATGTAGTATCCTCGTTAGGGTAACTCATCTATAAAACCAAATACTCTACTGGACATCCTCTCCTCTAGCTATTCCTCCAGCTCTCAACTATTTCCCTAACTACCCAATTCTCTTCTCCTTCTAATAACTTGACCGAGGGGGGTTCGACTCTCCGAGCAGGATCTATGCTTTGGCGGTAGGGTTCGAGGAGGCTGGTGTGGAATATTGGGTATACCTTCGAATTCGCTGGTAACTCCAATTTGTAGGCTCGTATTCCTACTAATTGAGTTATTCGTAAGAGACCGATTTTCTTATAATCTTATTTCCAGCTCAGTTATTATGTTGTGATATTCTGACTATTGAGCATAACTATATCTCCTACCTTAAACTGCAGTTGTTGAACCCTATTAGTATTATGCTATCTAGCTATCCTAACCCTTGCCTTCAAAACCCTCTCTCGTAGCCTTTCCCATGTTCCTTTCCAAACTCCTTCCAACAATTGGCTAGCCGGATTTGCATAGGTCACCTTTCCCCGAGGTTCCCAAGACTGCCTTGGTAGGAATCCATAGTTCACTTCAAATGGTGACATCCCTGTAGCTTCTGAGGATACCGAGTTAATAGCAAATTCTGCTAGAGGTAGTAACTCTTCCCAATCATCCTACTTCCATAAACAATAGTAGCAGAGATACTCTTCAAGTATCTGATTCATCTGTTCTATTTGTCCATCTATTTCTAGGTGAAAAGCAGTCAAGAGCTTACTTGTAATCCCCAAGCTGTCCATCAGTACTTGCCAGAAGTGGGAAGTAATCTTACTATCTCAGTCTAAGATAATATCATCAGGGAGGCCATGGTAGCACCAAATATATGTAAAGAATACTTTGGCAAGGTCTTTCGCCATAGTATTAGTGGGAAGGGGTACCAACTGTGCCATCTTTGAGAATCTATCCACAATTACCCATATCTGCATATTTCCATTAGACTCGGGAAGTTCAGTGATACAGTCCATAGAGATCGAGATCCAAGGTCGGTATGGTACTTCTAGTGGTTCTAGTAGTCCATACTTCTTATGCCGACTTAACTTATCCTACTGGCATGCATCACAGGATCGGACATAATTATTAACATCCTTCTCGAGCTGAATCTAATGGTAGTTACACTTGAGTTGTTCCAGGGTCTTGTAAATACCGAAATGTCCTGCAATTCGGCTGTCATGGTTGTCTCGCAGAATCTTAACTCGGAGGTCCTTATCTTCTGGGATATACCATCTGCCTTTCCATAGCAGAAGGTTATCTTCGACTGAGAAGTTCTTATCGACCTCCTTAGCTCCTACTAATACTGCACTCCTTGTTGCTACCCAGTTAGCATCCTTTAGCCCCTTTCTCTACAACTCTTCCTTAAACGTATCATGCAGTTGAACAACTTTTGACAACGTGATTCAGAGTTATCTAGGTTAAAACAGGAGCTGAACTAGTTACAGATCCTTACTCCCCTCCTGAAGGTACAGGTCCCAGTGCCTTGATAAAGTATCTAGCTTGCTATTCTTCTTACCAGGCCTATACTTGACAATAAAATCAAATTTAGCTAGGAATTCTGCCCACCGCGCCTGTCGCCTTATCAGTGTCTTTGTATTTGTGAAATATTACAAATTTTTGTAGTCCGTCCAGACCACTATTTACTACTAACAAGACTTCATTAGCGGTTCCCACTCCTTAAAAGCCTGTACTATCACTGTCATCTCCTTGTCATGAATATCATAATTCATCTTCGCTGGAGAGAACTTCCAAGACAAGAATGCACATGGATATACT
>WHUY01000235.1:0-29245 GCA_015179035.1 Tirmania nivea
GATTTCCAGTCTATCTGTAAAGAATTGACATTTGCTTATTTTCAGAAAGAATCCTTCATTTTGTAAGTATTATAATACTATCATTTGAGTAGCAATATACTGTTCATAGATCTCCGTAAAGATAATAATATCGTCAATATAGATTATTAAATCCTTATAGAGTCTATCCTTGAATACTTCATACATTACTCGAACTATAGTAGCTAGTGCATTACAGTCTTCTTATTTTATGACTCTGCTTCTATAATATCCTAAGTGCATTAAGAACGTAGAGTGTTTTTCTGATTCTGGATCGATTCTGATATTATGGTAGCCATCCACTAGGTCTAATTTTGACCAAACGGGATTTGCCACTACTAATTCAATTAATTTATTAATATCAGGTAGTAGTGTATGGTCTGGTTCGACTACGAAATTGCAGTCTTGATAGTCATTAACGAATTTAGCTTCTTCTAGTTTATCTCTTTTGGGGATTGTGAACATAGTGACTACATTAGTATTATTTTCTATTTGGTAGATTTGTCCTGTCTTCTTGTCTCTAGTAATTTTATCGTAGATTTATTATATGAATTAGTGGCCTAATAGTCGTCATCATAGTATCCATATTGGTTCAGGTTTAGGTTTGTTATGGTAGTTGACTTTTCTAAGAGGCGATAAGTCCTATGGAATTTCTTTTGGAAATAATTTAGGAAATTCTGTTATTAGATTAAATTACTTTTGTATAGATAAGACTGTAGTTATTATATCTACTTCTATGTCGGTATCTTCTACTTTGCTAATAATGTCCTAGTCGTCTGATTTACTATAATCTGTAACTATCTCACAAGTTACTTCTAAGTATGTAGTTCTAATTCTACTTTCGATGGTTCTAGAACTTTTCTATGTTTTCAATTGAAAACAAGCAATATTTCTAGGCTGGATAGTAACTAGTTCTTGATCTGCAGGGATTATGGCATGACCCTTGGTAAGTGTAGGTTCTTTGAGAATCATGTTCTAGTTATTAAGGTGTGTTACATAGAAGGTACGTTCTTCTATATATCCTATCCAATCTAACTTAATTATATATATCTTATCAATTGTTACCTTGGATCCTTTCATAGCTGTACTTAAAGATATTTTCTCAATACTCTTTATTAGTATTTTGTATAATTATACAAAGGCAGAATTGATCAAATCTTCTCCTTTGGTTTAGAGATCTATCAATACTAGAGCTGGTTGGTTGTTCGCTCTAATATAAACCTTATTGTAGTTAATTAGTTATGTCAATAGGGGTCATTCCTTGATTTTATCCTTGTTGACTTTCAATGTAGTGGTTGTGGCGAGATCCTGTATTGCAGTTCACAAGAGTATCTTGTTCTGTTGCTTCTTACAATCCTTGTAAGAATATCTGGAATTTTAATACCATAGACTATTCTTATCTCTTATTAATTATATCCTTGTCTTATTGTCTAATTTTTTTATAATGGTATCCCAATTAGATTCCTTCTATTTGTCGTGATTGGTTTTGAAGGAAGGTTTGTTCCTATTGCTGTGGTTTGATCCTTATTGATTGTAGTCTTTTCATTGATTTTAGTCTTGATTAGTTAATTTTCGATTTTGTTGGTGAGATCTAGTTGATGTGTATAGTGGAGCAATTTCTTTTTTTGATACTTTATATGACTCTGCTTGATGTATGAGTTGGTCATATATCTATTCCTCTTTGATTAATAAAATTAATATTGTCAACATATATGCAGGTAGGTGATTAAGAAACTTCCTTCTTTTGACTTCTTCTGATATTAATTATTTATCTTTAGTATTAATCAACTTAATCTGTATTTTGGTAAGCTAGTTAGTGAATTATTTAATGCCCATATGTCATCCATCCTTATAAGGTGTGGCAGTTTCCTATTACTTCCATAAAATATCTTTACTGGTGGACAGTATTAAAAAATCTCTAACTACTATTATAAAACCAAAGAATTTTGCTTTCTTCTCTTTATCTCTTAGATATTGATTATAGGTTGTAAGTACACTTTCTTAAAGTAGAAATCCTAGAATTTCTAACACTTCGGTCTTCTCTAAATCAATTCCTTTTATCTTCAACTAGCATTGGACTACTATAGCCCAAGAGTCAAAATATAGTGAGTCTTGTCACTTCTTGTTAGTACCATCTAGTTTCTCTAGTGAATCAATTTTGATTCTTTTAATTTTTTTAGGTAAAGTGAGATTGTTTGCCAAAATCATTCTAGTAGTAGATTCCTATTATTGATATTCTATCGATTTTTCTTATTGAGCTCTTTTAGGTTTGGGTATACTGGCTACTGATGAGATACTATTATCTAAATCAGAGCTATTAGTTGGATTATTATCATCTAGTCTATCTTATACTCCAAACTGTTATTATTATTGTTATTGACCAGTATTTTCGTTTCCTCTACTATTGCTATTATTATCTTCATCTTCTTCATCATTGTCTAGTTTCTGTGTTTCATCTAAAGGAGGTGGAGGAGAGCTGGAGCTTCCTACATCTTATGCTAATACAGTATTCTTCTGAGTAAACTAATTACCTTTGCTTTTGTCCTTCGTAGGAGTATGAGCAAACGTTCTAGGTATACTTGGTATGGGTTTAAACTAGTCTTCTAAATAGGTTTTGGTTTTGCTTAGGTGAATACCACATAATATGAAAGCTATTATATTATCCTATTCTTCTATAAGCCATTTTCTTTCTTTTAAGAGTCTGAGTATTAGTTTTTTTAGTTCTTTCCTGAGATAGATATTTATTTCCAATTCTTGATCTAAGAATGGATATGTACTGAGCCATAGATAATATTTTGCGGCCGCTTCTATTAGAAGTGCAGTATCCACTGGATGATATTCTTGTGTTATTCCTAAAATCTGTGCATATTTCAAAATTTCAATTATCTCCTCTCTATATTTATCCCAAAATGCCTTCAATACTTATGGGAGAATGAGATCAAGAGTAGCCTCATAAGGTGAATCTTGAGTAAAGAAACTACTTCCTATGATTATTCTGTTGTCTTCTTTAATATTTTTTACTTCTGAATATTGAGAATCTATAATTCTGGCTTTTTTCGGTGTACAGTTGACTAACTCTTGAATATCTGCTGGTAACATAGTCAAACATCTTGACTTCTTAGTCCATTTACCAGCTACAGATACCATTCTATCTGATGCTAATTCTTGTTTTAGATTCGCTTCGATGTTGATTATTGCTCTACAATCTATTGGATTAGATCGATAACTTCGATCTTTAAGTTACTTTTCTGCTTTAGCGCCTTATTGTTTTAGTGCTGTTATTGAAAAAGATTTGTTGGATATCCACTTGACTGAGGATAATGTTGGCTTGATTGATGGTGATGATGATACGGCGGCTTAGCAAAGTCCGAATATGTTTTATAGACTTAATTCATCTCTTACTTCTAAGTCATCTAACAAGAGTATTTTATTTTCTCATTATAATGTTGAAGTAGATATTAAGGGTGTTGAGACTTTCATTGGGATATCTAAGTCTAGTGTTACCTCAAGTGAAGATAATACTTTCTTTGAAGTGTTGTCTAATATAGAGAAGGCAGTTCATGAGCCGTGGGATGAGAATTGTTTTCTTATTATGCCAATTATTCCTAGGACCTATGGTACCAGTTTTTTGTTTATGTACTATGTTTTTCGTTTCTAGTGTGGTATTAAAGATTACATGGAGTATAAGTTTCTTTGTCGAGGGTACTAGGAAAAGTGTCTAGAACAGGGGTGGGATACTTTCATATAGAGAACTACTACCCATTAGAGCTCTGCTTAGCTTACTTCTAAGTCTTGTGCTTATACTATAGTTGAGAGTCTGATGTCTCGTTAGTTATTATTATAGCTAGCTAAATTTATAATATCGTTTTTGTATTCGAGATACATTATACTAAAAAGTATAAAAGAGTATCGTCAAGGTTGATCAGGCCTTAAGATAAGAGGTTATAAGTAGTAGAGATTAACTTTAGATATTAAAAAAAATATAATGAATGATACTAGACAGTAGTTATTCGGTACTATTTATACAATCTATATCCACTAGAATAGATGTATATATATACTAGTTCTTTTAAGGGATTGCCTTAGAAGGGTAGTGGTTGTCAAGTAGGAAGTTCCATTAGGAATATTAATTAACAGGTATAATCTCTACTTAGATTATTTGCTAACTAATTAATCTGTAGTAAGTTGTTGTCTGTCTGAGTAGTCTAAGGAAGAGATTCCAGAGTGGAATTCGTACTCCTTTTATACTTGTTCAATAATATATCTAACAGTTCAGAATATATAGAATTTAGTACTTGCCGTAGAGCAGTGCTACATGAGTTATAGGAAATATATAAATCATAGGAAATATATGAGTTATAGAATATATATGAATTATAGGAAATACATGAGTTATAGGAATGGAGCTATACCAGAGCTGTACTATATCCTCGAGGATATACACGCGACGACTAGTTCCACTAAATAACTAACTACTAGATTTGGCACTTAAGGAATAATAATAAATATAGAAAATATGAGATAAATAAAATAATGAGAAATAATATCTCTTATTATAATGCATCCTTCAAAATATTTTATTAAAGAATATTGACTATTACTATATATTATAAATAGTAAGAATATTTCTCAGTTGAATCTAATTTTACTATTAAAAGTATTCAAAAGTAAGAATACCTCGATAATACGAAGTTTACAAAATTTTAAGTCTAGTTTACTTTATTCTTGACTGATGAAAGATTTATTTTATATTATAAAATAAGATCTGTCAAAGAGGATTAAAATAGATTGAACTTTCTATTATAAAATTTTGTTTTGAGTTATGGAATAAATATTGTTATAGGAGTAAAAGTATAACTGTTCTATTCTTTAGTTACTAGAGTACTATAAAGGTAAATAGAACCCTCATGACAATATATAGTATGAAACATATAGTATATATAGCTAACCTAACCTATTATAGATATAAGATAGTAGGTCTAATAGTAAATTTAATAAAGAAAATACTACTAGTTCATTGACTAGTGAAGATACTACTAGTATACTAACTAGTATATTAGTACCAGATATTGGCAAATATACTAAAGTATTTGTGAATCTTCTATTTCAATATCAATCAATAATAAATACTATATGGAGGATTATTGATTACTATATACTCTATGAGAAGCCTCTATTAATACTAGGTAAGGTTTTATTGCTAATTCAAAATATATAAGATTAAGCCTAAAGCTAACCTTAATATATAAATAGAATACTAGAGGTAGATACTTATATATGTCAGCAAGCTTCTAGTTAATTGCATTAGATTACTAACATAGTATAACTTAAAAATATATATTGCAGGACTAGAAGATACTTAGTAGTTAAATATTATACCAGTATTACTAAGATTTATAGTATTAACTAATTATTTAAGGAAGATATTAAAGAAAAGATTAATAACTTACCCAATAGAGATCGATTTATTTGTAGATAGGCAAAATAAGAGGTAAATAGATATAAATAATTAGAGATCTAATATTAATAAAGTATTATAGTTATATAAGAGACAATTTTGAGCCAAGAAAATAGTAGCTATTACATATAAATAGTATTTCTAAAGTCTGCAGAGAAAAGGTAACTAGGATTCTGAGTTCTTATAAAATATTAATAGTATTTTTATTTATTTTATCACTATAGTAATAAGATATTATTTGAAGGATTGAAAAACTAGTAAATACAAAAAAAGTATATGAAAGTTCAAATATGAAACTATATAAAGTATATTAGTTGACAAAAATACCTCTAATATTAAAAAAAGATTAATATACGTAGTGACCTATGAAAAAATCTTAGAGATATAAGCGATTAATGGACTATAAGTATAAGAACTAATTATTAATAATATCAAAGTAGATCTTATATATTGGATTATGACTCATATAAAGATAATTGAGATTAAGCTAACAGATACTTCAGAACTAGAAGATTAAGAAAAATATAAGTATGAACTAGAAATAGAGTTAGAATATTCCTATAATAGATTAAATATACCTCTAAACAAGTAATAATAGGAGCAGGGCCAATTATGAGATTCATCAATTAAGTTAGTAGACCTTTTGTAACTAGATATTAATAATATAGAGGTAGATACTGATCGCACAATAAATAATGATAAAAAAGATAATAGTAATAAAGAGATAGATATAAATAATAATATAGAGAATATATAAGATTGAGTATATTAGATTAGAAAGCAAGCTTATTTTTTTTTTTTTAGTAGCTAGTATATAGTAGATTAGATATATATATAGGTTATTTAATTTGTTATTAGATTTTGATTTCATTATTTAGCTAGTTATAGTAGAAATATACTATTATCTGTTTTTATATTTTGATGATTTTTCAGGTTAAGTAAATAGTAAGTAGATTAAGTTAGAATCATATATTTTCTAAGTTAATTTTATTGCTATATTTAAGTTATAGATAGTATAGTAATAATAAAGAGAGTAGGAGAATAAAAATAAGTTATAAACAAATATATAAGAAATATTTATATTGAAGATAAAGATATAATATAATAATAATATAAGACATAGGATATTAGCTATAGAATGTAGTGAAGCCATTAAAATATATATAGATTTCGAGAACTAGTTAAGAATAGGTATGTATTATAAAAGATACAGAAGAGTTACGATTATAGAAGAAGTATGAGGATAGTAAAAGAAGTTTTAGGAACTAAAAATAATAAAAGATAATATTAGTAATAAGAGAGAAAAGAATAGTATATAATATAATAAATAATACTAGATAATAGTTATTTGATACTATTTATACAATCTATATTCGATAGAATAAACGTTTATATATACTAGTTCTACTAAGGGATTGCTTTAGAAGAGTAGTTGTTATTAAATAAGGAGTTCCATTAGAAATATTAATTAATAGGTATAATCTCTGTTTAAATTGTTTACTAACTAACTAATCTATTATAAGTTGTTGTCTATATCTGAGTAGTTTGAGGAAGAGATTTCAAAGAGAAATTCGTGCTTCTTTTATACTTGTTTAATAATATATCTGACAAATCAGAATATATAAAATATAGCACTTGCTGTAGGGTAGTACTATATAAATTATAGAAAATATAAGTTATAGGAAATACATGAGTCATAGAAAATATGGGGCTATATCAGGACTATACAATACCTTCGAGAGTATATATAAGATAGTAAGTTCTACTGAAATAACTAACTATTAGATTTGGCAGTTAAAAAAATAATAATAGATATAGAAAATATAAAATAAATAAAATAATAAGAAATAATATCTTTTATTATACTTCCCTACTTTGAATAGATTTTACTATATTAATAATTCTATTCTACAATCCTAGCTTTCACATATTATATTTTGAGGGATAGTTGAAATACATTAGTAATGATATATTTGTTATGAGTTTTGTTCATAATATGGTCCTATTCTTATAGAATAAGAGTTCGAGTTTTATCTCTTATTTAAGGTCCTTATTTTCCTCTTTTGGTATATTATCTCTTGAAGATATCTTTTAAAATTTCTCTAACCCAAAAATCTTGAAGGATTTCAGTAGTAATATCTTTGGCATTTACTTAAGAATTATATTCTAGAGTATATTCTAACTATCTAACCTTATATTAATATTCACTAGATTATAGTACTATTCTGAATTGCAATACCTTTTCAACTTAATATCAATTATTATTAATTGATCACAGTTCTAGAGATTATCTATTAGGGAACTGAATATAATTATTTTAATAATATAGTTTGAGTTTTGAAATATAAAAGATATTATATATGAGATTAAGGTTAGGTTGAGGGGATAAGTCTAGACTATAATTATTTTGAGTATAATTAGCAAATATAATTAAGAAAGGGCCTAACTATTAAAGTTTTAACTTAGGTAAAATGTTTAGTATATTTATATTTTCTAAGAATAGTATGACCTATTATCTAATTAAGAATTTACTTGCATTATAACATTTGTTTACTTATATTACTTGTATTTTTTTAGTATTATAGAGTATCTATGAGGTGTTATTATAATATTCATTTACTAGTACAAATATATTAATAAAACAAGGTAGTAAGAAGGCTCCTTAATATATATTAAATCTTAGTAAAGTTGTAAAAGGACTACTTTTTCTGGTGCTATTAAATCTAGAGTTAAGGTTCAACTGAATCTTAGGCAATTTATATAGCCAATTAGATCTTTTAACTCTATATACTCTTCCTACTTATAAGATTTCTTTATTCATGATCTCAGATTATCTGTCTATATAAGGCTAGTATATAGTAGATAGTTCTAATTTAATTTTATTCTTCTTAGCCCAGTTCTAGAAGTGTAATGATATAAAAAGAGTGTCACAATTAAAAACAATATATAAGGAATATTCTATAATCAGGACTATATAAATATCAAAGAAAATAGTATATTATTCTATTATAAAATTATTAGAAATGGGAATAAGAAACTTAAATTCTGATTATCTATTGACAATTGTATAAAGACGTAAAATACAGATAATATATTCTTCATCAGTAAGAACGTTTAGATATAAAAGGGAATATTTAATGAAGACAGAAGTTAACTTAAAGAAATCTATTAAAATATCCAACTAAAATCTTTCTAGTATATATAAAGAAGTGATAAGTCCAAAAGATAGTTTGTTGGAATACTTTGTTTATTGATAAGTATCACAACTTCTGATATATTCTTTAACTAACTCAGAGAAGAACTGGTATTGGTATCGGTTAGTAAGATATTTTATAGTTTTCTTAATTCCATTATAAACTATTACTTTATGTACTTTATTTATTACTAGCTTGAAATAGTTCTTACCTTCAACATTGAAAGTGCTAAATAAGACCAATCTCTATTATCTATGTATATTTCTAATATACAAGAATTGATCTCTGATTCTATAATTTTTATACTATTCTAAAGTATCATAGTAATTCTTCTAGATAGGATATATCTTCATATATATTTAGTATACTATCTTTATTCTATCTCCTAGATTCAACTATTATGTAATGAAAATATCTTTCTTATCTTCTCAATTATTAGTAATATACTTATTATCAATAAGCTTATTGAGGATTAGTTCAATTCGTTAGTTAAAATCAATAAATATAGGTTTTTTCTTTTCATAAGTAGCAGTATTATATCCTGATTATTTGTAAAAATAGCAATATTATCTAGAGGATCAGGATAATTCAGCAGAAATGATAATAGGAGTTTTGTCAACTACTACTTGCTTTTGGAAATAAGTAGTAACTACAGTAGTCTAGAAAACATTATCAATATTACTTTTAAAAAGGGTTAGTTCGAGATTCCATAGTTATTGAGGTATGATTAGTATATTTTAACAAATTTTTCTTATATAGTTACTAAGTACTTCTTTACTAGAATTAGTAAGAGGAGAAGTAGAAACTGATTTGGCTAGTTCTTTATAAGAATCTTAGACTGCATTGAGGTTGTCCAAATAGTTCTTAAGAAATTCCTTCTTCTTCTAAAGAACTGAATCTATAAGAGTATAGTTAAAGCTGTTATATCCCAAAGTATTACAGATAGTACAGACCTCAACTGCAAATATACGGTTATATATTATATAAGAGCTACCATATATAAGATAGTAAAAATCTTGGTATATGGACTAATAGATATACTAGTATTATTAATAGTTAGTATGGATAAGGGTAATGTTAATTGAACTTGATATTGATAGAAGAGTCAAAGGCTTCTTTTTTTCATTCTTAGTTATTATTTATTAAGCTGGGTCTATCTTAGATTCTTTGGTATTATTGGATTAGTACCTATTAAATAATTTAGGATTGATAGAAGTAAAAGATTCCTCATCAGAGGCTTTCAACTTGTAGCTAAGTATCTTATACTTATTGTCGTCTTCTATTTTAGCTTTAGCTTCATAGTAAGGGCAAGAGAAATAGTATTTGAACTCTACAGCTCTTCTATTATACTTGTTATAATTATAGTTGATATATTAGAAGTTGATAGCTCTATAAAAAACTATTTTGGAGGATAATACTTATAGGTATGAAGACAAAGTCAAGGTATTAGTATAGAGATAAAGAGGAGAGTCAATACTGGTAGAAATATAATTATCTTCAGTAGTAGAAATATTAGGGTATTTATATTTTCTTAATAAAGCATCCACTATTAAGTTTTCATTTCCTACTATATACTAAATTTTATAATTAAATTCTATAAAAAAGTCCTACTATTATTTGAGTTTCTAACTTATAGGTTTTTGAGTGTGAAAGATAACTAATAGTTTATGATCCATAAGGATAGTAAATATATAACCTCTAAGTTAGACTTCAAAAAATTTTAATAGGTCAATAATTGCCAATAATTCCTTTTGGAAAGTTAGATAATTTAATTGAGCTAGATTAAATTTTCTAAAGTAAAAGTATAATTATCTAATATGAATGAAGGAGTTTTAACTAATTCAATATCCTAAACCTATATCACTAGTATTACAAATTAAATATTTGGGTTCAGTAGATATATTATTCTAGGGTTTTAAAATATGAGGAGAATTTATAAGTTTTTTCAGTTTTTTAAATATTATATTATACATATCTATCTATTCCTATTTTTTAGTCTTTTCTTATAATTCTAATAATATACTTGTATGAGATACTAAGCCAAGAATAAAAAGATTAAGATAATTAATAATTCTAAGAAAGCCTTAGAGGTTTTTCTTCTTCTTAAGAGTAGAAAAGGTTAATATTATTTTTTTCTTCATGAAATTGATGTGGAGTCTATCTGAGGTCAAAATATAGTCTAAGATCTCTAGTCTATCTATAAAGAATTGACATTTACTTATTTTTAAAAAGAATCCTTTATCTTATAAGTTTTATAATACTATTATAAGAGTAGCAACATACTATTCATAAGTCTCAGTAAAGATAATAATATTATTAATATAGACTATTAAATCTTTATAGACCTTATTCTTAAATCATTTATATATTACTTGGACCATAATAGGTAGTACATTATAGTTTCATTATTATATAACTCTACTTCTATAATATCTTAAATATATAAAGAATATAGAGTATTTTTCTAATTCTAGATCCATTCTGATATAATAGAAGCTATCTGCTAGAGCTATTTTTGATTAAATAAGATTTGCTACTACTAGTTTAATTAATTTATTAATATCAGGTAGTAATATATAGTCTGGTTCGACTACAAAATTGTAGTCTCGACAGTTATTGATAAATCTGACTTCTTCTAATTTGTCTTTTTTGAAGATATTGAATATAGAGACTATATTGGTATCATTTTTACTTGGTAGATTTATTTTATCCTTTTATCTCTGATAATTTTATTGTAGATTTATTGTCTGAATTGATAACCTGATAGTCTCTATTATAGTATCTATATTACTCTAGGTTTAGATCTGATATAGTGGTTGACTTTTTTGAGTAGCAGTAAGTCCTATAGAATTTCTTATAGAAATAATTTAAAAAATTCCATTATTGAATTAAATTGCTTTTGTATAGATGAAACTGTAGTTCTAATGTCTATTTTTATATTAGTATCTTCCATATCGCTAATAGTATCCTAGCTGTCTGGTTCACTATAATCTATATATTATAGAGACCCTATTAATTCTTATAGTACTCTTATGACTAGAAAATAGAATAGCTATACTTATGCTGTTGCAATAATATTTATTCCGTAATATAGAATATAAGTCTATTATAGTAAAGTTTAATTCTGTTTTAGTTTTTTTCAATAGATCTTATTTTACAATATAAAATAAATCTTATATTAATTAGACATAAAGTTTCACTGGACTTAGAACTTTATAGACTTCATATACTCGAAGTACTTTTGCTTTCAAATACTCTTAATAGTAGAATTAGATTTAACTGAGAACTACTATTACTATTTATAATATATAGTAATAGTAGATATTCTTTGATAAAATATTTTGGGGGATACGTACCTATCTATTATTCTTTGAAATTTGTTCTTAAATATTATACTATCTATACCTTTATTAATACAGTTATAATCTGTATATATTATCATAGGTTATTAGCCCAAATATAGAAAAGATTCCTATACCTATATATTTTATATACTTTGCTTAAGCTAACTTGTTCTATTAAAGAATACTTAGCTGAAATAACTAATTTTTATTTCTAATATAATACTAATTCGCGATACTATTGAATAAATACCTGACAGTATTATAGAGTTATCTTATTTCAATTTACAATAGTATTTTTTTAATAGTATCTAGTGTCTATTGAAAATACTTTTCAACTGCTTATAACTCTATTAATAAAAACTCGTGGATCACAAATAGATTATCATTAGATAGGTATTAATGCGTAGAAGATTATAGAATCTTAATTCATCTTGATACCTATATTATTCATAGAGTTATTCTTAGTAATAGATAAACTTATTTATAAATTTAATTAACCTTACTAAAGGTCTTATAACTCCATGAGTATTACTCCAATTATAAAATAGATTGCGAAAATGGAATCAAGGCGAAGAATAGACCTAGATATAACTTTGAAATATTAAATTTGAAGAACCTTATATTTCAAACATATCTTTGGCCTTAGCTTAAGACACACTCCTTTATAATATTACTGGATATACTTTCCTCTAAAGTATACTCTCATAGCTACATTATTTTATTTATTTTTACCGAGTTATTTTCCTAAAGTTTAAGGTAATAACTTTAGTTTAGGGTAATACCAAGACTTTAGAATAATAACTAGTATATATGCATATAGTTAGTATATTAATTTTGGTATAACTATTGAACTATTAATCGGATATTTATAAAACTTAAACTGTAGCTTCTACAAGGGTTTATGGGCGTGTCATAAGAGTCTTAACTATCTATGATAGTTATATACTACTCCAAGGTTTATACCTATTTCATATACTTATCTCCTCTAAATAAGTATTAGAAATACTTATACTATACTATTATGAGTATACCAAAAGTCTATATAGATATCTAAGGTCATTCTATAAGAGCTTAAGTACTTATAATAGGGCTGGATATTACTTCATAATACCTTAACTATTTTATAAGTTACTTCTAAGAATATAGTTCTAATTCTACTTTTAGTAGTTCTAAAACTTTTCTATGTTTTTAAGGGAAAATAAGTAATATTTTTAGGTTAAATAGTAACTAGTTCCTGATATGAAGGGATTATGGTATGAATCTTAGTAAGTATAGATTCTTTGAATATCATATTTTAGTTATTAAGATACCTTATATAGAATATATATTCTTCTATATATTCTATTTAATCTAATTTGATTATATATATCTTATTAATTATCACCTTAGATCCTTTCAAGACTATACCTAAAAATATTTTCTCAATACTTTTTGTTGATATTTTATATAAATATACAAATACAGAATTGATCACATCTCCTCTTTTGATTTAGAGATCTATTAATGCTAGAGCAGGTTAATCATTTATTCTAATATAAACTTTATTATAGTTAATTAGTTATATTAATAGGGGTTATTCCTTAATTTTATCCTTATTGACTTTCGATATAGTAATTATAGTAAGATCTTATGTTATAGTTCATAAGGATACCTTATTCTGTTGCTTTCTACAATTCTTATAAGAATGTCTAGGGTTCCAATACTATAGATATTTCTTATCTCTTATTAATTATATTCTTATCTTATTATCTAATTTTTTTGTGATAATATCTTAATTAGATTCCTTTTAATTGTTATGACTAGTCTTGAAAAAAGTTTTATTGCTATTGTTATAGTTTGATCTATATTGATTATGGTCTCTTCATTGATTTTGGTCTTGATTAATTGATTTTCAATTTTATCAGTAGAGTCTATTTAGTATATATAATAGGGCAATTTCTTTCTTTAATACTTTATATAACTTTACTTAATATATAAGTTAGTTATATATTTATTTATTATTCATTAAGGGAATTAATATTACTAATATATATATAGGTAGGTAATTAAAAAATTTCCTTCTTTTAACCTATTCTAATATTAATTATTTACCCTTAGTATTAATTAATTTAATCTGTATTTCAGTAAGCCAGTTGGTAAATTATTTGATACCTATATATTATCTATCCTTATAAGGTATAGTAGTTTTCTATTATTTCTATAAAATATCTTTGCTGGTAAAAAGTATTAAAAAATATCAAAGTATTATTATAAAGCTAAAGAATTTCATTTTCTTCCTTTTATCTCTTAGATATTGATTATAAGTTGTGAGTACACTTGTCATAGAGGCTCTATTAACCCTTATAGTACTCTTGCAACTAGAAAATAGGACGGTCATACTTATCCTCCTATAACGATATCTATTCTATAATACAAAATATAATCCTATAGCAGTAAAGTTTAATTCTATTTTAGTCTCTCTCAATAGATCTTATTTTGTAATATAAAATAAATTCTATCTCCATTAGATATAAAGTTTTACTAGACTTAGAACTTTATAGGCTTCATATACTCGAGGTATTTTTACTTTTGAATATTCTTTTATAGTAGAATTAGATTTAACTGAGAACTATTCTTATTATTTATAATATATGGTAATAGTAGATATTCTTTGATAAAATATTTTAGAGGATGTATATCTATCTGTCATTCTTTGGAATTTCTTTTTAAGTATTATTCTATCTATACCTTTGTTAACGTAGTCATAATCTATATTTATTGTTATAGGTTACTAGCCCAAATATAGAGAAAATTCCTATGCCTGCATATTCTATATACTTCACTTAAGCTAACTTATTCCATTAAAGAATACTTACCCAAGATAACTAGTTTCTACTTCCAATATAATACCAATTCTCAATACTATTGAATAACTATATAATAGTATCATAAAGTTATCTATTTAACCTTGCAGTAGTATTTTCTTAATAGTATCTAGTATCTATTGAAAATAATATTCAACTACTCATAACTCTATTAATAAAGACCTGTAGAGCACAGATAGATTATTATTGAATAGGCGTCAATGCATAAAAGATTATAGAATCTTAATTTATCTCGATACCTGTATTATTCATAGAGTTGTTATTCATAATAGATAAACTTCCTTATAGATTTAATTAACCTTACTAAACATCTCATAACTCTATAAGTATTACTCCAATTATAAAATGGATTACAGAAATGGAATTAGGGTAAAGAATAAGCCTAGATATAGTTTTGAAATATTAAATTTAGAGAACTTTATATTTCAACTATATCTTTAGCCTTAGCTTAGAGTATACTCCCTTCTAATATTACTGGACATACTTTAGTCTAAAGTATATCTTCATGGCTTCATTATTTTATTTGTTTTTACCGAGTTATTTTCTTAAAGTTTAAAGTAATAACTTCAGTTTAGGGTAATGCCAAAACCTCAGAGTAATAGCTAGTATAGCTAGTATATATATATATAATTAGTATACTGATCTAGGTATTACTATTGAACTATTAATCAGATACTTACAAAACTTAAACCGTAGCTCCTTCAAGAGTCTATGGGCATGCTATAAGGGTCTTAACTATCTCTAATAATTATATACTACTCTAGGGTTTATATCTATTTTATATACTTATCTTTTATAGATAAGTATTAGAAATACTCATACTATACTACTATGAGTATACCTAAAGTTCATATAAATATCTACGGTCATTCTATAAGAGCTTAATTTTCTATAGTAGGGTTGGATATTACTTCATGATAGTACTTTCTTGAAGTAGAAATCCTAAAATTTCTAACTTTTTAGTCTTTTCTAAATCAATTCCTTTTATCTTCAAGCAGTATTAGATTACTATAGCTTAAGAGTCAAAATATTATAAGTCTCTCTATTTCTTATTAGTACTATTAAGTTTTTTTGATAAATCGATCTTGATTCCTCTGATTTTCTTAGTTGAAGTAAGGTTATTTACCAAAATTATTCTAATAGTAGATTCCTATTATTGATATTCTATTTATTTTGCTTATTAGATCTTTTTATATTTAAGTATACTAGCTACTAATGAGATACTATTATCTGAATCAGAGCTATTACTTAGATCGCTATTATCTAGTCTATCTTATACTCCAAATTATTATTATTGTAGAGTAGTATTTTCATTTCCTCTACTATTACTATTATTATCTTCATCTTCTTTATTGTAATCTAGTTCTTATGTTTTGTGTAGGGAAAGTGAAAGAAAGTTAGAGCTTCCTACTTCTTGTACTGACATAGTATTCTTTTAAGTAGATTTTTAACTTTTATTTTTATTTTTTGTTAGAGTTTAAGTAAATATTTCATATAATTCTAAAATTGATTTAAACTAATCTTCTACTAAAGTAGAAATTTCTTCCAAGTGAGTACTACTTAGTATAAAGACTATTAATTTATCTTAATTTTTTATAAGCTAATGCTTCTATTTCAAAAGTCCTACTAATAGTTTTCTTAGTTCCTTTCTAAGAAAAACTCCTAATTCCAAATCCTTTTCTTTAAATAGATATAGTGTTTACTATATATCAGCAAGAAAAAATAAGCATTTAGATACCTTATAGTGGTATCTAGATACTACTACTTTTTTTGCTTACCATTTATGGTGCCCTGAATATCTAAGGTATCTATACCCTATTGCTTTTCTAAAGTACTATAATATTATTATCCAGGTACTTAGATGCTATTAATTTATATATAGTGCCTGGACGCCAGATATCAGAGCTCCTTTACCAGGATGCTGAGCTTAACATCCTCAGCTTTATTACAGTCCTATCTAACTTAGAGATAACTAAGGCACTAGAAGAGTATAATCCTACTCATTCCAAATTATCTTTATTTCACACAATACCTTAACTATTCAGTTTAGAAGGGATATATCATCAGCTTCTCTATAGTAAAGATCTATTTTAGGTAATAAGATATATCCAATATTGAAATAGCACTAGTAACTAAATATTATAAATATCTATAGTATTCTAATATATATATATATGTGAAGGATTATCCTATAGTATACTAGAGTATCTAAAACCTAACTAACTTTCTATAGCTTCTGTTGCAGTCTATCATTACTTTATAGTATCTGACCCTAATATAAATATGGAATGATACTTCTAAAACCACCTACATAGCAACTTAGCTTATAGCTAATATGTATTAATCTAGAGATAAGGTACAGAAGTATATATATCAGAGGCAAGGTAATATTAATACCAGAAGTAGGGTAGTATTATTATTGGAAGTAAGGTAGTATCAATATTGGAAGGCAAATACTAGCAATATTATAGGCAGGGCAGTATTAATATTAGAGAGAGGGTAGTTGTCACAGGTGGTGATATATACCTAGAATACCCTTTAGAATAGAAAACTACAGGCTAGTAGGGTAGTTCTCTAAGTACCAATAGTATACTATACTAAAGAAGGAAGTATCATCTAAGTTATCTAATAATAGATAATATAACGATATTACCTAGAGACTAGATAATATACCGAAGGTAGCAAAGGACCTCCTCGGATCAAAAGGCTATACATACTATTGAGTATAAGATAAGATAGCTAGGTCATGAGTAGTCAGGGTGAGTAGGGATGACCAACTGCAATGCAGCTAGTCGGTCGATGATCAAGGAAATCGACTCGGTACCTACACTTGCAGAAAGTCTTTCAGAGGAGGCTTTAGTATTCTGAAGCAGGTATTTAACCATACCCGCTAGAGACGGAATTCTATCCTTATAGACATCACATAGAATAGTAGGAAGCAATTGCTTAATATTATTTTATATTTATAAATAATATCTTATTACTTTATTTTATGGCTGTAACTAAGTACCCTTGTTATACTATAATATTAAGTACTACTACTACTTAATATCTTTATTTAGAATGTCTGCCCCTCTCCAAATTGAATAGGAGAAAGAACCTATCACTATTCCAGACAATGCCAAAGTACTTATTATCTAACGACCTTATGAGCTTGCTGAAAAGATCTTAGGCAAGAATGTTGATATACTAGAAGACAAACTCATGAAGATAGATGAGTTCTAGATATGGTTCCAAACTGGTATAAAGGCGTTCTTAAATGAGTGGTTGGAAATAGTCTAAGCTTGAGCGTATTAGTTAGAAAAGAAAAATAAGGTCCAGTTTTACTATCTTTAGATGGTGACTCAATACATAGTACAAACTACGTTTAAGATAAAGTATTCCATAGAGCAAGCCTTAAAGACTTATATAGTACTAACAGAACCTAATAACATGGACTAGTAATAGGACCTATCTGCGAAAAAACTCCTATAACTAGACAAAGTACTAGAATAAGAAGTTAAGGATGGGAAAAAAATAGAAAAGTATAAAGACTCAGATGATACATTTGATTGGTAGTAATGGAGATATAGAGGAGGTACTCTACCAACCCTTCTACTTGGAAGTCAAGCAGGATTCACCCTAGGCTCTACCAGGCCTAGAGGAACTAGCTTTAGTGGAATACTACCACTACTGCTAAAAGGAAAAGGTAAGGCAACTGCGGAAGATGGAGATAGTGACCTCTCTAGTGAAGAGAACAAACCCGCACTAACTCTAAAGAAGAAGAAGAAAACTACTGTGGTATAAGTGTCACAAAAACTCCTGGAAATACTTATCAAAGTTGTATCCAAATTCAAAAAACTGAAACCTAAAGCCCCTAAGCCTAAAGTATTCAAAGGAGATCTAGAGGATCTCGAGAGATTCATCTGGGGACTTAAGAATATATGGGCAATTGAGAAGAAAAAATATCGGGATGATTTAGTCAAGATCCGATATACCACTAATCTCCTAGAATGACCAACTAGTACTTAGCATCGAGATCCAGTACAGTGGTATGAAGTCTACTACCCTAAAATCGATCTTGCAATAGCACGAAGACTACCAAGTGGTCTTCGAACAGTACTAGATCCTAGTTAGGCAAAGTAGGAAATATTTGTAGAGGCTTTCTAAAGTTTTTTTGGGACAAAAGTAGGTAAGGAATAAGTAGTAACCAACTGGCTAAACCTCTGACATAATAGCTCTATTGATGAATACCTAGATACTCTCACGAATCTTATGTAGAGAACTAGGTACTTAGAAGAGTTGGCTAAGAACAAGCTAGTATGGGGACTAAATAAGGAAGTCAGATTGGTATAGGTCTAAATACTAAATAAACCCCGACTCCTTAGTAAATAAATGGCAATGATATGGGATATTGGCCATAATATAGAGAATTTCTACTACCTCTAAGGTGAGTCTTGGAAGGAAGGGACTGGTAGAAAGAAAGAAAAGGTAAAAAGTCAGAAGGATAGTGAGGGGACTAAAGGAAATAGGAAAAAGAGAAAGAAGGATTAGGGTAAAGATTTTAAGGACCGGGAATCAGAATTGGTAGGTATCCCTAATGATGTTATTAAAGAGTGAAAGAAGTCTAACTCTTATCTTAAGTGTAGCAAAGGAAACTACAAGTGGTTCGAGTACTGGATAAAGGACATAGTCACCTCTAAAGTTACTAACATAAGTAAGAAATTCTAAACTAAGGGAGGAAAAGCAGACAAAAAGAATAACAAGAGAGATATTAAGATCTCGGTAGTGAATGGGATAGTAGATGAATATGGAGAAAGGATTATTGAATTGGTGGAAGATAATGATAGGGATTATTATTTATTAAGATAATTGGAAAGGAGTCAATTAGGACTTAGAGGATTTTTTATTATACTTAAGTTCAATTAATATATTTGTTTCTCTCTCTTGAGCAAGTATTGCTGAGGATAGCTTAAGTAGCCGAAATATTTGGAACGTATAGTACAATTCCTAATTAGTATAATAAACCAACAGAAAACCTTATTAATTGTACTTGACCAAGCGGATACCTTATACTTTCCTAAGAAGAAAGTATCATAGTCAAGATGAAGTAAACCCACCAACAAATATCCAAAGACCTCCCTATCTATAGAGAAAAGCTTCTAATCAAAGATACCCTAACAATCTAAGAACAGGAAATATCTTGTAAACTACTATTAGATTGTGTAGCAATAGGTCCCATACTTCATGATGAATTTGTCTATGAGTCTGAGATCCTTACAAAGAAGTACCAGAAACCTATACAGATTCAGAGTACTAGTCAGCAACTAATCTCAGAAGCCAGTATGCACTATACATAATCATTAAGTATTATTATAGGAAAACACTCTGAACATATAGTCTAGGAGGTTAGATGGATCGAGGAAGGAATTGATAGGTATTTACCTATCACATGGCTTATGAAACATAACTCCAATATAGATTGGGAAAAAAGTATACTATAGTGGAGAAGTAACTACTATAAACATAATTGCCTACTTAAGGAATTCGAGGTCAAACTAGTTGACGGATTCCAATTACAGAAGGAGGTTAGGGAAGACTCCTTTGTACAAGTAGCCAGCTTAACCTAGTACACAGATAATAGGCAAGATGTTAAGATATTCCTTTCTGACTAATATCATAAGTGGGCTCATCTCTTCAATAGAGAACAAGCTGTAAAGTTGCTGCAATACTCCAAGTTTGATTATATTATCAAACTAATAGCCAGGACAGGAGCTCTTTATGGACTACTATACCCATTCTCTAAGCAAGAACTAAAAGCGCTTAAGATATAGTTAGATAATCAGGTAGCAGTAGGAAAAATTGTAAAATCTCAATTATCAGTAGGAGCACTAATCCTCTTAGTATGAAAGACTAATGGCACTTACCATCTTTGTGTTAATTACCAGGTACTCAATAAAGTCATAGTAAAAAACTAATATCCCCTACTACTGATGATCGAGTTGAGATAAAGGTTGAATAATGCTAAATTATTTACTAAGCTTAACCTGAAAAATGGCTACTACCTAGTATAGATGTCAGAAAAGAGCGAGAAAATAATAACATTCCATACCCAGTTTAGACTATACTATTAGTGAGTAATATCTTTTGAATTATGCAATGCCCCTACTACCTTCTAGGCCATAATAGATCATCTACTATATAATCTATTAGATGAAGGAGTTATTATATATTTAGATAATATCCTAATATATGCTGAAGATGAGAAAGAATATAGTAGGCTTGTTAAGGAGGTATTATCAAGGCTAGACAAGGCAGACCTAGGGATAAACCTCTAGAAGAGTGAGTTCTATAAGAATTCAGTTGAGTTTCTAGGATATAGAATCTCACCAGAAGGAATTCGAATAACTGACAAAAAGGTCAAGGAGGTTAAGAACTGGCAAGTACTATGAAAAGTTAAGAAGGTACAGGAATTCCTAAGATTTGCCAATTTCTACCGCAGATTTATTAAAGGATTCTCCAAGACCGCTTATCCCTTAACTGAACTTATCAAAAATGATTGCTAATGGAATTAGACAATAAAGTGTAGATAAGCTTTCGAGAAATTAAAGAGGTGATTTACAACTACTTCGATCCTAGTCCACTTCCATTCAAAAGCCGAAACCATTATTGAGATAGATATAAGTAACTATTCTATCAGAACAATCATGTCGCAGAGGTAGTCTAATGGGAAAGTATATTCATACATATTCTTGTCTCAAAAATTCTCTTTAGTAGAGATGAATTATAATATTTATGACAAGGAAATAATAGCAATAGTACAGGCTTTTAAAGAGTGAGAACCACTAATAAAGTCTTATTAGTAGCAAATAGTGGTCTAGATAAACTATAAAAATTTAGAATATTTTATGAATATAAAGATACTAATAAGGTGATAAGTATGGTGAATAGAATTCCTGGCTGAATTTGATTTTATTGTCAAGTATAGGCCTGGTGAGAAGAATGGCAAGCCGAATACTTTATCAAAGCACTGGAACCTGTGCCCTCAGGAGGGAAGTAAAGATCTGCAACCTGTACAGCTTCTATTTTGACCTAGACAACTCCGAATTGCAGCGTTAAAAGTTGTTCGACTGCATGACATGTTTAGAGAAGAGTTATTAAAAAAGGGGCTAAAGGATACTAATTAGGTAGTAACAAGGAGTATGGTATTGGCAGGAGCTAAGGAGGTTAATAAGAACTTCTCAGTCAAGGATAATCTTCTATTATGGAAAGACAGATAGTATATCCTGGAAGATAAGGACCTCCAAGCTAAAATTCTGCGAGACAATTATAATAGCCGAATTGTAGAATATTTCAGTATTCATAAGACCCTTGAATGACTTAAGCATAATTACAATTAGATTTAGCTCGAAAAGGATGTTAGTAATTACGTCCGATCCTGTAATATATGCTAGCGGGATAAACTAAGTTGGTATAAGAAGTATGGACTACTAGAACTACTAGAAGTACCATACTAACTTTGGACCTCAATCTCTATAGACTAAATTACTAAACTTCCTAAGTCTAATAGAAATATACAGATATGGATAATCATGGATAGATTCTCTAAGATAGTATAGCTAGTACCCCTTCCTACTAATACTATAGCAAAAGATCTTGCTAAAGCATTCCTAATACATGTTTGGTACTACCATAGCCTCCCTAATGATATTATCTCGAACTGAAATAGTAAGATTACTTCCTATTTCTAGCAAGCACTGATAGATAGCTTAGGGATTACAAGTAAATTGTTAACTGCTTTCTACTTAGAAACAAATAGACAAATAGAACGAATGAACCAGATACTTAAAGAATACCTCTACTACTATTGTTCATGGAAGCAGGATGATTAGAAAGAGTTACTACCTCTAGCGGAATTTGCTATCAACTCAACATCTATAGAAGCTATAAGGATGTCACTATTTGAAGTAAGCTATAGATTTTTACTGACGCAGTCTTGAGAACTTCAGGGAAAGGTGACCTATGCAAATCTAACTAGCTAGTTGTTAGAAGGAGTTTAGAAAGGAACATGGGAAAGGCTGTGAGAAAGGGTTTTGAAGGTAAGGGTTAGGATAGCTAGATGGCATAATACTAATAGGGTTCCACAATCACTGTTTAAGGTAAGAGATATAGTTATACTCAATAGTCAGAATATTACAACATAATGACCGAGCCAGAAACTAGATCATAAGAAAATCAGTCCTTTACAAATAACTCAATTAGTAGGAATACGAGCCTATAAATTAGAATTACTAGCGAATTTGAAGGTACACCCAGTATTCTATACTAGCCTCCTTGAACCCTACTACTAAAGCACAGATCCTACTCGGAGAGTCGAACCCCCCTCAGTTGAGTTATTGGAAGGAGAAGAAAATTGGGTAGTTAGGGATATAGTTGAGAGCCAAAGGAATAGCCGGAGAAGAGAATGTCTAGTAGAATATTTGGTTTTATGGATGGGTTACTCTAATAAGAATACTACATGGAAACTCTATGAATATATAAAGGGAATGACAGAAAGGATTATGAAGAAATTCTATAAGAAGAATCCCGAGGCAGTATAAGATAGTAGGATTAGGATATAATGTATATATAATAGATTCTTATATATAAGTTCTTGAGGACAAGAAGCCTAGAAGGGGAGTAGTGTCATGGGTAGTGATATATACCTATAATACTCTTTAGAATAGGAAACTATAGGCTAGTGGAGTAGCTCCCCAAGTACTAATAGTATACTATACTAAAGAGGGAAGTATTATCCAAGTTATCTAATAATAGATAATGTAATAATATTACTTAGAGACTAGATAATATACTGAAGGTAGCAAAGGACCTCTTTGGATTGAAAGGCTATATGTACTATCAAGTATGAGATAAAATAGCTAGGTCATAAGTAACTAGAGTAAGTAGGGGTGACTAACTATAATGCAGCCAGTTAGTTGATAATCGAGGGAATCGACTCAGCACCTACACCTGTAGAAAGCCTTTTGGAAGAGGCTCTAGTATTTTGAAGTAGGTATTTAACCATACTTGCTAGAAATAGAATTCTATCCTTATAGATATCACATAGAATAGTAGAAAGCAATTGCTTAATATTATTTCATACTTGTGAATAATATCTTATTACTTTATTCTATAGCTATGACTAAGTACCCTCATTATAGTAGTATCGATATTGTAGGCATAGCAGTATTAATATCGAAGGTATAGAAACTCTCTTTTCTCTTCCAGGATTGTATAAATAATTTTAAGAATAGTCAATAATACTAGTACATATTAGAAGCTAAGTCATACTCTTACCTCTATTAGAGAAACTTTCTTAGTCACATGCAAGCATGGTAGAGTCAATATCAGCGGTATGTTACTATTGATAATAGAGGTATAGAAACTCTCCTCCCTTTTTCTGGATTATATAGATAATTCTCACAGCTATCAGCTATACTTGTACATATTGGAGGTATAGTAATATACTTACCTATATTAGAGGAACTTATTTTATTTTAAGCAGACATAGTAGAGTTGATACTAGAGAGATACCACTATCGATATCAGAAGTATATCATAGTTGATATCAAAGGTATACCACTATTGAAATTGGAGGCATGTTAACTCTCTTCTTTTTTCTTATATTATATTGATAATTCTAAGAGTAGTCAGTAATGCTTGCATATATCAGAGGCTTAGTTATACTCTCATCTCTATCAGAAGAACTTGCTTAGTTATATAGAGGTATAGTAGAATCAATATCAAAGGCATACTACTATCGACATTAGAGGTATAAAAACTCTTTTCTTTCTTCCTAGATTGTATAAATAATTCTTATAGCTGTTAGCTATACTTGTACATATTAGAAGTCTAGCAATACTCTCACTTTTATCGGTTAAACTTGCCTAGTCTCATAGAGGCATTCTATTGTCAATATTATAGGCATAGTAGTACTTATATTATAGGTATACAAGCTCTTCTCCCTCTTCCTAAATTACATATATAATTTTGAGAGCTATCAACTATATTTATATATATTGGAGGTCTGGCAATTGTTGTGGAGTAATATTTAGCCCTATCTTAGGTACTTGATCTCTTATAGAACGACTTTAGATATCTATATAGACTCTAAGTATACTTATAGTAGTATAGTACAAGTATTTCTAATACTTGTCTATAAAAGATAAGTATAAAAAATGGGTATGAACCTCAGAATAGTATATAAATATTATAGATAGTTAAGACCCTTATGGCACGCCCATAAACCCTTGAGAGAGCTATAGTTTAAGTTTCATAAGTATCCAATCAATAGTTCAATAGTTATACTTAGATTAATACACTAATTATATGTATATATACTAGCTATACTAGCTATTACTCTGAAGTCTTAGTATTACTCTGAACTAAAGTTATTACTCTGAACTTTAGGAAAATAACTCGGTAAAAATAAATAAAATAATAAAGCTACAAAGGTGTACTTTAGACTAAAGTACATCTGGTGATATTATAAAGGAGTACGTCCTAAGCTAAGGTCAAAGATATAGTTAAAATATAAAGTTCTCTAAATTTAATATTTTAAATTTGTATCTAGGCTTATTCATTACCTTAATTCTATTTCTGCAATCTATTTTATGATCGAAGTAATACTTGTGGAATAATAAGACCTTTAGTAAAGTTAATTAAATCTATAATAAAGTTTATCTATTACTGATAACAACTCCATAAATAATATAGGTATCAAAATGAAGTAAGATTCTATAATATTCTATACATTGACACCTATCCAATGATAATCTATTTGTAACCCACAAGTCTTTATTAATAGAGTTATAAGCCATTGAAAATTATTTTTAATAGATACTAGATACTATTAAGAAAATACTATAGTAAGATCAAATAAGATAAATCTATAATACTGATGGGTATTTACTCGATAGTATCAGGGATTGATATTATATTGGAAGTACAAATTAGTTATCTTGGCTAAGTATTCTTTAATAGAATAAGTTGGCTTAAGTAAAGTATATAAAACATACAGGGATAGGAATCTTTTCTATGTTTGGGCTAATAACCTATGATAACAAGTATAGATTACAACTATGTTAACTAAAGTATAGATGGCATAATACTTAGGAAGAAATTCCGAAGAGTAATGGGTAGGTACATGTCCCCCAAAATATTTTATCTACTATCACCTTATTATAAATAGTAAGAGTACTTCTCGGTTGAATCTATTCTACTATCAAGAGTATTTGAAAGTAAGAGCACTTTAAATACATAAAGCCTACAAAGTTCTAAGTCTAGTTTTTTTTATTTTTAACTGACAAAAAGATTTATTTTATATTTCAAAATAAGATTTATCATGAAGGACTAAAGTAAATTAAATTTTCTACTATAGAATATTATTTTGTATTATGGAATAAGTATCGTTACAATAGTAGAAGTACAGTCATCCTATTTTCTAGTCATAAAAGTACTATAAAGGTTAATAGGGCCTCCATGACTTTACTTTGTAGATAAGTGATTCTTGTCTTATTATATATCATATACTCAAATCATCATGTCTAACTTTCAGATACTAAGAAGATCTAATTAGCTCTACTAATCTATAATATTACTAGATATCATACCTCATACTATTACATAACATTTACATAACCTTCTATAATCTGGTATAGATACAAAAGATAATATACCAATAGAAGATATTTCCTTATGAGGAATAGGATTTTTTAAGCAATAATTTTATTCTTCTAATGAATTAATATTATAGCTATGAGGGTTTCTACTAAGCCTATTATGTCAAATAGACCTACCTACTCAATGACTATTACAACAAGCAGGTAGCTATACTTCTTCTCAATACTCAACATATTATAATGAATAATACTAGATAGTAGTCATTCGGTACTGTTTATACAATCTATATCCTTTAGAATGGATATATGTATATACCAGTTCTTCTAAGGGATTGCATTAGAAGGGTAGTAGTTGTCAAGTAGGGAGTTCCTTTAGGAATGTTAATTAACAGGTGTAATCTCCATTTAGATTGTTTGCTAACTAACTAATCTGTAGTCAGTTGTTATCTGTCTAAGTAGTCTGAGGAGGAGATTTCGGAGGGGAATTCGTGCTCCTTTTATACTTGTTCAACAATGTATCTGACAGTTCAGAATATATAGAATACGGCACTTGCCGTAGGGCAGTGCTACATGAGTCATAGGAAATACATGAGTCATAGGAAATACATGAGTCATAGGAAATATATGAGTCATAGGAAATACATGAGTTATAGGAAATATATGAGTTATAGGAAATGGAGCTATGCCGGGGCTGTGCTATATCCTCGAGGGTGTACACGAGATAGCTAGTTCTACTGAATAGCTAACTACCAGATTCGGTAGTTATGGAATAACAATAAATATAGAAAATATGAGATAAATAAATTAATAAGAAATAATATCTCTTATTACACTTCCCCACTTTGAATGGATTTTACTATATTAGTAATTCTGTTCTGCAATCCTAGCTTCCACATGTCCTATCTTAAGGGATAGTTGAAGTACATTAGTATTGATGTATTTATCATTGGGGGATTCGTTCATAACACGGTCCCATTCATATTGAACAAGAGCTCGAGTTTCATCTCTTATCCGAAGGACCTTGTTTTCCTCTTTTGGTACGTTGTCTCTTGAAGGTGTCTTCTAGACTTCCTCTGACCCAGAAATCCTGAAGGATTTCAGTAGTAATATCTTTGGCATTTACCCAGGAATTATGTTCTGGAGTATATCCTAACCATCTAACTTTATATTGATGTTCACCAGATCATGGTGCCATTCTGAATTCTAATACCCTTTCAACTTTATATCGATCATCATTAATTGGTTCCGGTTCCAGAGATCGTCTGTTAAGGAACTGAGTATGTTCGTTTTGATAATATGGTTTGAGCTTTGAAATATGAAAGGTATTATATATGAAAATGAGGTCAGGTTGAGGGGATAAGTCTAGGCTATAATTATTTCGAGCATGATTAGCAGATATGATCGAGAAAGGGCCTAACCATCGAGGTTTTAACTTGGGTGAAATGTTTGGTATATTTATGTTTTCTGAGGATAGCATAACCTATTATCTAACTAAGAACTTAACTATGTTATGATGTTTGTTTACTTATGTCACTTGTACTTTCTTGGCGTCATAGAGTACCTATGAAGTGTTGTTGTAACATTCATTTGCTGGTGCAAATGCATTGATAGGACAAGGTAGTAGGGAGGCTCCTTGGTATGCGCTAATTCCTAATAAAGTTGTGAAGGGACTACTTTTTCTAGTACTATTATATCTAGAGTTCAACTTTAATTGAATTTCCAGTAATTTTTGTAGCTAGTCAGATCCTTCAACTTTATATACTCTTGCTACTTATAAGATTTCCGTATTTATGATTTCAGATTGTTCGTCTATATGAGGGTGATATGCAGTAGACAGTTCTAATTTAATTCCATTCTTCCTAGCCCAGTCCTGGAAGTGTAATGACATAAAGAGTGTATCGCGATCAAAAATAATATATAAAAGATATCCTATAATTGGGATTACATGAATATTAAAAGAAGCGGTATATTATTCCACTGTGAAATTGTCAGGAATAGGGATAAGAAACTTAAATCCTGATTGTCTATTAACAATCATCCAAAGATGTGAAATATAAATAATATGTTCTTCATCAATAGGAATGTTTAGATACAAAAGAGAATATTTGATGAAGACAGGATCTAACTTAAGGAAATCTATTGAAATATCCAACTATGGTCTTTCTGGTACATGTAAAGGAGTGATAATTTCGAGAGGTGGTTTGTTGGAATACTTTGTCTATTGACAAGTATCACAACTTCTGATATACTCCTTGACCGACTCAGAGAAGGACTGGTATTGGTATTAGTCAGTAAAATATTTTATGGTTTTCTTAATTCTACTATGAGCTATTGCTTCATGTACTTTATTAATTACTAGCTCGAGATAGTTCTTACCTTCAATATTAAAAGTGCTAGGCAAGACCAATCTCTATTGTCTGTGTATATTCCTAACATACAAGAATCCATCTTTGATCCTATGATCCTTATGCTGCTCCGAGGTATTATAGTAATTTTTCCAGATAGGGCATACTTTCATATATGCTTGGTATACTTCTTTCATTCCATCTTTAAGATCCAACCATTAAGTGATAAAGAAATCCTTGTCGTTTTCCCAACTGTTAGTAATATACTTATCATTGATAAGCCTGTCGAGAGTTGGTTCAATTCGTTGGTTAAAATTGATAACCGTGGGTTTTTTCTTTTCACAAGTAGCAGCGTTGTGTCCTGGTCTCTTGCAGAAGTCATA